>JASAMX010017227.1:0-21747 GCA_030248175.1 Microlaimidae sp. YZB2_3
GCATGAAAATATATATTCAGGACAAAAAGGTGAAAAAACTAATAAAATCAACGCATATTAATATTGTCATCTTTTTAGCTATTAGAATAATTTAAATAAAAAGCTTCGTAGAAAGTTTTTGAAAAATGTTGCGCTTTAATGAAACCACTAATAAGAATTATGTAAAAAATATCAACTGTTAGCATTAATGGGTAAACATACATTAAGACCTGTGCACGGTCTGAAAATGCCCCCTCCTTTATTGGAGGATTTGTCCCCCGTTTTATTGCCGCCCCCCACCAAAAAATGAGAAAGTACCCTAAAATTATGGCGCCATTTTTGACCTATAATGACGCCATCATCGCGAATTTTTTCCAGTTTTTCCTATTTCAATGCATTTTAATCCATTTTAGCCCTATTTTTACCTTTTTTTTGGTTTTTTGTCCCTTTTTTCCCCTTTCTCTTATTTTTTTTCTTTTTTTTCCTCTTTGTTTTCTTTCTCCCCTGCTTTCCCCCCGTTTTATTGCCCCCCCCTTTCAAAAAAGGTGCCCCCCGTGCCTCCCCCGATTTGGAATTGCCCTCCCCCATAAAACCCCGGGGGGTGGCAGTGCACAGGTCTTTACATTAAACAAATTCTATGTCAAATAAATTTAGCAAGAAATATTTGGAATAATAGCCAGTTATTTGATTTTGAGAACAATGTAAACGTATTGTCTCTGATAAATTGGCTTGTCACTGTGAGGTCTCTGTTTAAAAAAACTTTTGGCGAATTATTATTTTTTTAATGTTTGTGGCCGTAGGGTTCAGTTCAGAAGAGGGAGGTTGAACCGAGCTATTTACGTTTTTTTTAAAGCGTGGGTTGGAATTAAGCGTAAATCTAAAAATATTGACATGCATTACTTTTGAGAGTAAACTATATTGTTGTTGTTGAATAACCTGAAACTTATCTTCCCTATGCAGATAGTGCAGGTCTGGAAATGCCCCCGTTTATTGGAGGATTTGCCCCCCGTTTTATTGCCCCCCTCCCGCCAAAAAATGAAAAAGTACCCTAAAATTATGACACCAATTTTGACCTATGATGACGCCATCGTTCCAAATTTTTTGCACTTTTTAACCTATTTCATTGTATTTTAAGCCGTTTTAGACCTATTTTTACCTTATTTTCGCTTTTTTTGTCTTTTTTCCCTTTTCCCATCTTTTTTCTTTTTAAAATTGTTTTCAAGCTAATTAAAAAAAGAATTGAACACAAACGACTCAAGCAATGGCGTGCTGCTTTTTCAGGTATGTACAAGGCGAGTGATTAGTTCTTTGTACAAAGTGCGCCAGTATAAATTCACCTCTACCAGATTCAGGGCCAGAGCTGAAAAGGAGGCCCTCCGAGCCAAGGAACAAGCCAAGCTGGGTAAGAAAGTTTTTATTCTCTTGTCAAGGCTGTGTCCAAAGGTAAAGAAAAGAGAAATGTGAACAATTTCTTTGTCTGTCGTTTTTAATCAAACGCTAAATAGAATGTATTTCTTTTCAAATAAGCACTAGAAAAAATTTTGACCAAATAATACAAACTTTCTCCGTCTTGCATTAAAATTCTGAAGACGCGTTCATTAAAGAAGGATGATTACTTTTAGATTAAAAAAATCTAATTGCTAATTAAATACTGGCTACGTAACGTAAATAATGTTTATCAATTACAATCGTACGAAACTCTCGAAATCGCAATTTATGATTTTCTGGTAGCCAAAGCCAATAAACAGTCGCGATTAGTATTTTACTTTAATCTGAAGATCATAGACTTTTATAAATGCAACTCTAAACATACGACCATGCATGCACACCTCAACTTAGCCCACATTTGTGTCAGGGACGTAGCCAGAGTTTCATGTTGGGGGGGGGGGGCGGATTGTAGTACAAAAAAAAAATTTCGGGGGGGGGGGCTCCGCCCCCCGCCCCCCCCACTATTTTGGGGGGGGGGGCGGAGCCCCCCTTAATTTTTGAAAACGTTAAAAAAGCAGGGATAAACGTAGATAAAGCTGTATAAGACACTGTTTTTGGCCTAATAACCTATTATCTAATGTTTTTAGCGGTAAAAACATGTTTTCTTAGTTAAAAATTACATAAGCACACATTGGCAGAGCCTGTATTTTACAAAAAAGGAATTTAGAGACGTTAGTTTCAAACCCCTTGGCTAAACCCACATTGTAAACCAAAGCACATGAGCAGCATCTCGGCTCCATGTTTTCTAGGGTACCTACCTATATAAAAAAAAATCCGAGCCAATGCTATAGGCGGCAGGAAAATTTAGGAGGAGGAGGTACATAAATCAACCAATATGATTGTTTGTTTTGCTTTCTGTGTAGTACTTATTACTTATAAAAATTATTGTACTAACTTTAAAATAACATTAGCATCAGGCAACATAAATAACGAGATATATATGTATGTATACTATAGAAAGTGACCGCTGAGCGAAGCGAAGCGGAACAAATTTTTGGTTTTTGGGGGTCCATTGGGGTACTAAAATTATTTTAAAGTTTGGCGCCGAGCGATTAGCGAGGCGCTAGAAAATTTTTAATTTTTAGCCTCTGAAAACCCCAAATTTTACTATCTGGTGACCATTTGGGGGGGGGGGCGGCCCCCCCCCCCGCCCAACCACTATCCTAATTTTTCCTCCTGTCCGACCGTTTCAGGGGGGGGGGCGGCCGCCCCCCCCGCCCCCCCCCTTGGCTACGTCCCTGATTTGTGTATAATCTAGCAAAGCAATCTGTTCTTTTTTATATAAATGCAAGTGCGCCGCCGACCACCTTACGAAAAAACCATAAAAATCCCTTAGGACTATTCTTAGAATGTTCAAGCTATTTAATCAAACTATATTGTACGTTGGTCAAAGCTATTCTGTGATATTTTGGCGTGTTAACTATTTACTATCGTGTTATTTATTAATATATGCATGATTTAATTGTTTCTTAATTGAAATACAAGTTTTAAAGCGAAGGAGTAAAAAAAATGCAACAAGGCGATATTGAAGTAAAAATAGGTCTAAAATGGCTTAAATTACGTTAAAGTAGGCTAAAAACTAAAAATTTCGTGAATATAGGTCAAAATAGCGCATTATTTATTATTATTTTTTCATTTTCGAAGGCGCATTAAAACGGATGGATGGTTGCACAGTCACTAATAAAGGGCGGGGGGGTTGCACAGTCACTAATAAAGGGGGAAGCTTTTTTCGGACCGTACACAGGTCTCTGGATCTACTGGTTATGAAATACTATATTCTGTATAATATATTTATTTTCAGCGGAAGAGCGGCAAAGGGAGGCGGAGAGCAAGTTGCGGGATTATGAAAATCGATCGGCGGGCAAGGAAACGGACAAATTGGCCAGGGCACAGCTGCGACAACTGCAGGACGCCGCCCTACTGGCCAAAAACCAGGCCAAGTCCGCCACCACACTGGCCAAAGAAAAGGAGAAGTGAGGCTGCTGTGGTTTTTTTAATTGATTTTTTGCGTCTTTTGACAAGAGAGGGAGTTTGGAAGCGTGAAACTTTTGAGGGTGTATAACGAAAACGCTAAGTTAATTGTACTTTCTGCTCACGGCTTACCTGCTAGTTTGGTTTAAAAATCGTATATAATCCCAGGCGGGTGGGTTTCCTGAAAACAATAGTAAAAAGGATTAGAAACATAGAAAGAGATCTTCGAAAACCCTATTTTTAGGGACGGTTGAAATTTTACGCTGTGAAGCTTGAAGTAAAAAACTTAACACTTTTAAAGTGTCTATTATAGAAAACCTAATCCAATTAAATGTTTTTCTCAGGTAGGGTCTTCCGTTTTAAGTGCTATAGAACGAAAAAACTTATAAAGAACTAACCCTATCCAGTTATGGTCACCAACCTCATAAAGACGAAAGTGGTCAACGCCTCATATCCCATTCCTAGAGGTTTTTTGTTATTTTTAGTGCAAAAACGCAAAAATATTTTGCGTTCCCCCTCCAAATTTAAAAAAAAAAGTTTTATTATTCCTTAGCAGCTTGTTTTTGCATGTCGAATAATTTCACAATAATTATTATTCATACTACAGAGAATAAAACCAGTGTTTAATTTAAGGTCAAAAGGAGATCCTAAAGTGTTGACATTCCTGTTCGGAATGAACCTGGAGCGTCGCTCGCACGACGGCTGTATGATCTACAACAATGGGCGCCTCATCAAAATGCACGAACAAGTCGGGCCGCAGAAGGACGGTGGGGTGTAAGTATATTTGCTTTGAAAATATATAAAAAAATTATACCAGAATACGGTTTAACGACCAACACAGGCGGGGTGTAAGTTCTTTTGCTTTGAAAATAAAAAAAAATATGCCAGATGAGCATAGTTTGACAGAAAATTTGAAATTATTTATTTATTATCCTGGAGGTACAGGTAAGGGTATCAAAATGAACTGAAGGCTTAAACTATAGCTAATCAATCTGGAAAAGTGGTTTCAGGCGGAAAGGGGGTGTATATATGGTTTCGAGTTTTGTCAAAAAAGAAATGTTAAGGAGGGAATATTATGAAATTGCTACTTAAGAATAGAATGCTTTAATTATTAAGCTATTGAATTTTGTATTACTCGAAATGTTTCGTATTGAGTATTATTACTCGAAAACAAACATAGTATGACATTTAATTTAAAAAATTTAAAGACTAAAAAATCATCTCTTTTCTCTAAAATTTGAGGGTATACTACTGGGATTATAGGGAATACCCTCCATTCGGAAGGAAGCCCATGCTTTTGAAAGGGAGGGGGGGGGCTGAGGTTTGAGCAAAGATGTTCATTTTGACATGGGCATCTTATTGGAATTTAATTTAAAAATAGTGTGCTGAACATGAATCTTTTGTCTGATATTTTTTATTTCAGAAAATGTGCGGGTGTTGTTGCGGTTGTGGATGTCCCTTACGTTGTTCTGGAGCCAACTCACAATAAACAGGTATGTAATCAAAAAAGAAAAACAATAGACTAATCACTTTTAAAGATAGAACTTTGCTAAAGTTTAAGCTGTAGTCTACCAACGTGGCCTTATTAGCAGACTGAAAAAAGGCGGGGTTTCAAGGAGCGAAAATTAACATTGGGGTTTTTAATGGTTTTTTTAATTCGTGGTTTTTGTTTTAAATCTTTATGATTAAATAATGTTTATAGATTAGAATAAAACTTTTATTACAATATCAGAGATTACGTATGGAATCTAGTGTCTCATTGTTCTGTTTTCAGTTATTTTTTAAACTTTTTTATAGGATTTCGCTGATGCTAGAGAATACAGAGCTTTATTAAACGCCCTCGGTGACTACATGGAACAGTACTGGAAAGACCTAAATCTTGCCGCAAAACCTGGCGGCCTTGTTCAGTTTTGGTAGGTCCATTTAATTCTTAAAGTCATAGATGTTTTGGTTAATTACGCTAGAAGAGTACAAAATAGGTTATTTAAGCCTAAAAATGTATAAAAACTTGCTTTTGAGAGTAAATATAGAAAGTTTACTCGTAAACTGGCTGGAAGAGAGTAATAGGGTTCGACTTCGCTAAGAGGGAGGTTTAACCGAACAGTTTTACGAGCTTTTTTTAAATTTATTGTGTTAACAATGTTTTATAATAAGCAACATATCGTAGAATCTGACTTTGAGCTATAATTTTACGCACAGGCTCAATTCCGGCGGCGGTTTTTTTATTTTGCAATAAGTTTAAAACATACATGGGCAAGTTGGTCCGGAGTGGGGGGGGGTTAAACCCCAAATTGGGGGGGGGGGGGTTAAAATCCGAGAAACGCAAAATACCCATATAGTTTGTTTTCTGGAGTGCATTTTACCCATATAGTTTTTCGATTTTGAAGGAAAAATAGGTAAAAAACACTAATTTTAAGTCAAAAAAGCAAAGCCTCTTTTATTGCATTTTTGAGCTTTTTATTGCCTAAACATTCATTTTGACGTTAAAATTTAAGTTTGAAGGCAGTTGGAAGTCATTTTAAAGACATTCTTCATTTTTCCAAAATTGGGGGGGGGGAGCTTTTCCCCCCCCCCCCCCCCTGGGGGGGGGGGGGGGGAACCCAGAAGGGGGAACCCCCCCCCCCCCCCCCCCGGTTTAAAACTTAAGCGTCTTGCATCTTTTAAATTTTATTTTTTTTTTATTAAAACACTTAACCAAAACGCTAAGTTTGTGTATTAGGCAATATTAGATCGTGAAGGTGAGGGAGGGACTTAGCAACATCTCGCGACACCTACTAACTACGCAGTGTTATTTCAAAATGACACCCACTAACTAACCAAATTTTAAAGGGATTAAACTCGTGACTCTTTGTATTATTTACAATGTTGTTTACCCGGTCTAAAGACCCCCTCCTCTTTATTATTGTTTTTGTATAATTATTCTTGTGTCTTATAGGAAACAGTACGGTTACAACACGAGTGACTGGCAGAGCATGCCGGGAATGGAGCGGGAATTTCTAACAAGGCGGATGATGAGCGTTCAGATTATGGTTCAGTGCGGTGAGTGGGTTTTTTTATTATCGATCTATCGGTTAATTGATTTTGGTTAATAATTTTGTGGTTTATTTATGTTATTAAGTGTGAAGACCGCAAATGAGCACGGTCTAAGGAGAGAGGGATATAACCCAGATCGCTCGTTGTGATCAGTGCTTAAGGTAGAACTTCACAGTTTTGAACACTTGGACTACAAATCGCATATCATTATAAACATTAATTTTTGGCCCATAAAAGTGGGGTGCTATAAAAAGTTAAGAATCTGTGCTATACAGTGGTTATAAAAACATCACCCAAAAATTTGTCCAGTTCGCAACAGATGTCCATGGATTCTACCTCTGAAAACCACAATAAGACCTTTTAAAAAAATTGATTCGTTATTTTTGGGCGAAATTTTATAATAAATTAGGGTAATGTAGGGGGCAACTTTCAGAGGTGGTTTGGGTTCAAAATGATCTCAGGATTTTTTTTAAATTGCAAAAAAGACTTTTTTTACAAAAATATATAGTAAAAAAATCCTGAAGTCCTTTTTTATTCGATTATAATTAAAAAAGAGGTAAAAGCCTACATCTAACTATTTCCAAACTTTCGTTTAAAAATAACGAATCAATTTTTTTTTAATTTTCGTTTAATTTTCTTTTAATTGACGCCGAGAAACTACATTTTGAACCATTGCTTTAAAAGCTCCTTTTAATTGGAAAACCCCGAGGGTTCAGTAGCCGAGTGGTAAGTACGTCGCCCTCGGATCCTCGGATCCGTGGGTTCGAGTAGTCGCTCGACCATTATTTTTAACGCCGAAAAAAAATTTTTTTTTAGCTTTTTGATTTAAAAAAATGTTTTATTATTTAAGATACCTAAATAGAAAATGAAAAAATAGAATATTTTTGGTAATAAACTTTATTAATGTTTTGTATTTTTGACATGTATTTTATTGATGTTATTTGATGATTGTGGACGATAACATTTTTTTACAGAAAAATGAATGTCAAAAATTGAATCAGCAGGTCAAACTACGTATAGTAAGATGTAATTCAAAAAGATCTGTCGTCAAAAAAAAAACAAACTGAAGTTCTACCTTAAATTTTGAAGAGCATTCATTATTGTCAAAATTTTCCTCAAAAAAAAAATTCGCAAATCACAAAAATCTTTTTCTAAAATTTAGGTGTAACTAATAATTGAACTATAAGTATTACATTTTATTTTATGATGGAAATATGAAATTACGCTATAAGTAAAATATACATGTGACGTTTAGATCTATGTCTAAAATGGCGCCTAGTTCCGTACAGCAGTACTATGGTAGAAAAAGATTTCCCTGACGATTGGACTTGCAGTGATAATCCAGATAAAAGTATCAATAAGTAAGTCCTATTTTTAAAAAAGTGATATTTTTACATTACTGAATTTGGTTTAAGTGTTACGCTAAAACTAAAAATATCTTTCTAACACGTAGATTTTTTTAGATAAAAATATTTTATTTAACTGTTTTTCTAGATGTAGCATTCCAGAAAAGAAGCAGACATACCCGGAAGGAAAGCTGGAAAAGTCCAAAGAATTGTCCGCAGAACAGGTTTGTTTGTTTGATAGGTTATTTAATATTTTTATTTTTTAGAATATTATTGTTGTTTAATTTAAGATTCGCCTTTTAACAAAAGGTCAACTATTTTGAAAACATAAAAAAACACATTATCTTATGTGTATTCTAAACCGTAACTTCAACTTTTTGTCCTTTGACAAGGTTGGACATAATATAATTCGGGCTTTCTTTTCATAGATTTCATGTATTTTTTTATTTTAGGCAGAGAAGAAGAAAATCGAGCTAGAAAAAAAGATAGAAAAGCAGCAACAGCAATTAAAGCAAGTAGAAAAAGTTCTTCCGGTCTCTTCCAGACAAGCAGCACAAAAAGCTAGTGATGTAAGTTTAGTGCTCAGCTCAACCCTAAGGACCAATTGTTTAAGAGTAGAAGGTAGAAAGAAGCCACCTTTCAATGAAAGTGAAATGAGATTGAGCACGATATTGATTAAAAGAACATCGATTATTGCACTATTTTCGATCTGTGCACGATCTGGAAATACCCCTCCGGAATATTAATTGCGGTGCCCCCTTTTCTGATTTATTGCCCCCCGTCCAAAAATGAAAAAGTACACAAAAATTATGGCGATACTTTTGATTTATTATGACGCCATTATCGCGAAACTTTTGCAGTTTTTAGCCTATTTTAATGCATTTTACACCATTTTAGACCTATATTTTTACTTAAATTTCTCTTTTTTGTCCTTTTTCTCCTTTTTTATCCTTTCTCCCCTGCTTGCCCCCCTCGCTTTATTTCCCCTCCCCTTTTCAAAAAATTGCCATCCACAATAAAACCCAAGGGGCAGTGCAGACAGGTGTTTTTTTTGGGGGGGCAGGGGGTCCACCCCCCCAAAGCCCAAATTTTGGACTCCCCCCTAGAAAAAATTCAGGGCCCCCATTTCCCCCCAAAGCTCGAGAGCGGACCTGACCCCTCCCCCCTAGCGAGGCTGACCCCACTCCCCCCTCCTGACCAATTTAGAAGTATAATTTTTTTTATTTACTGTCAAAAACACGGTTTTTTAGGAAAAAACCGTGTTTAAATACACTTTTTAGGCCTAAGTAGGCTGTTTTATAGTATATAAAATTCAATATTAGATCTAAAAAACCCTTAAATTACTAATTTAAAAAACTTTGTTAAAGAATCGGACCCCCCTGGACTTCCCTAAATACGAAGTCTCGCACCCGGGGTCGACCCCCCCTAAAAAATTTTGGCCGTCTACCCGGTGGTGCTGGGTTTTTTTTTTCGCCAGCGCCTAGGCGTCAACTGGCGCCTAGCCTCCAAATTTTAGGTGCCAGCCCAGAAATCTAGACGCCAATAACATTAATTTTTTCTATTTTCACAAAAAGGCCACATATTATTAGTTTTTTTTCCTTATATGCATAATTTTAGATGGCTTTTGTAGTCAAACGTTTCGTGTTGTATAGTAGTACAATATTAATTTTAAAAAAAGACACATTTTGCCCATCTCAATACTCAACTTGAAATGCCTAAAATTTTGTTCAGGAATTATACAATTTAACAAGAAAACATAAAGACTAGTGATGTTCCTACCCTCCCACATCATGCTCCGAAACCCTGGCCACTTATAGCGGAGGGAGCTTTGGAGTTCCTTCTCTAAAATATTTGATTTCAAGCTTATTTAAGCTTAAATGTTTTAATTATTTTATTCACATTTTAAAGTTTTTTTTAATTGCCTTTAATAACTTTTTGAAAAATTTTAGTTTACAAAATATTTTTTACTAAACAATCTCTAGCACAGCTTTTTTTATTATTCACACAATTAGTACAACCATAGGTGGGCCGTGAATTGCTCGTGGACGTGGATTGCTCTGTAGCTCTACAAAGTGGAGATCCATTACAGACAGCTTGAAGCTCGAAATTTTATTGTTAAAGATAAATTAAATTCTTTTTAACAATTTAAAAATTCTTGAAATATTCGTGCAAGCAAAAAAAGATTTTTTCAGAAGTTATTTTCAGGTTTTAATCAAAACTAATAATAGGTGTTTTTAGAATTTTACTTTTAAATGGGTTTTTTAATTAAAAAATGAAACCAGTTAGAACTTTTACCTAAATCTTTACATACATAGGTGTTTTTGGGGGGGACAGAGGGGTGCACCCCCCCCCCCTAGAGCCAAAATTTTGGACCCCCCCCCTTAGAAAAATTTAGGGGGGCCCCCCCCCTCCCCCCAAAGCTCGAGAGCGGTCCGGCCTGACCCCCCCCCTAGCGAGGCTGACCCCCCTCCCCCCCCCCTCCCGACCAAGTTGGAAGTATATTTTTTTATTTACTGTCAAAAAAACGAGTTTTTAGTTAAAAACAGTGTTTAAATATACTCTTTTTAGGCCTAAATAGGCTTTTTTAATACATAAAATTCAATATTAGACCTAAAAACACTTAAATTATTGAGTTAAAAAAATTTTGCTAAAAAATTAGACCCCCCTGACCCCCCCCAAATTTGAAATCTCGCACCCGGGGTCGACCCCCCCTAAAAAGCCAGGGGGGTCCGGAACCCCCTCGACTCCCCCCTAAAAAATTTTGGCCTTCCACCAGGGGGTGGACCCCCCCCCTAGCGGACCCGACCAAAAACACCTATGTTTACATATATATTATAATTATATCATAAAAAAGGATTAAATTGTAGATAAACTAAAACAATACGCGCTGAGCGAAGCGAAGCGGAAGAAAATTTTTGAAAATTAGTCTTTTGAAACCTTAAAAATTTTGTGTTCTTTTTTGTCTGGTTGACTAAAAAACGGTTAAAGAATACGTTTATGACCAAAAATCTAGGCGCCAGGTTGGCGCCTAGACCCAAAATTTTAGGCGCCAGCGGAAAATTCTAGGCGCCAGTGGCGTCGATTTGGCATAAAAAAAGCCTAGCGGTGGTGGCTCATCCCCTTCCCCTAGCCCCTAGCGGACCTGACCAAAAACACCTATGAGTGCAGAGGTCTGTTATTTTCATTACTTATATGAAAGATTTGCACAAGATCATACACTTTGTTGCTTTAAAAACTTTAAATAAATTATTTAAAATAATTTCAACTGCACAAAAATTTACATAAAGAAAATTTTTTGACGTGGAGTTCTTTGAAAAGTGCAGATTGAGAGTCACAAAATGAAACATTAGCACAATGAGCATTCTATTAGTAAGTGCGACTTACGAAGTACAATTTCAGTATGAAGCTAATTTTGAGCACAATTTAAATAGTATGCATTTTGATTGTGGTTGGAAATCATGGTAAAACCTGGGAAGGTTTGGTTATGTACATACATGGGCAAGTTGGTCCGGAGTGGGGGGGGGGGTTAAACCCCAAATTAGGGGGGGGGGTTAAAATCCGAGAAACGCAAAATACCCATATCGTTTTTTTTCTGGAGTGCATTTTACCCATATCGTTTTTCGATTTTGAAGAAAAAATAGGTGAAAAACGCTAATTTTAGGTCAAAAAGCCCTTTTTATTGCATTTTTGAGCTTTTTATTGCTTAAACTATTCATTTTGACCTCAAAACTTAAGTTTGGAGGCAGTTAGAAGTCATTTTAAAGACATTTTTTTTTCTTCATTTTTCCAAAATTGGGGGGGTTAACTTTTTCTCCCCCCCCCCACTTCTGAGTGGGGGGGGGGTTAAAGTTAAACCCCCCTTCTCAGAATTTGGGGGGGGGGTTAACCCCCCGACCCCCCGTGCCCAAGTATGGTTATGTACTGCTACCTATTTATCAATTTGAGATATTTTCCCTAGCTTCAAATTAAAGAAAAACCCAACATGGCTGCCAACATTCTGCCGACAAAATTATTGAGTATATTAATACGAACCTGTGCACGGTCTGGAAATACCCCCCCACTTTATTGGAAGATTTGCCCTTCCCCCCGTTTTATTGTCCCTCCGCCAAAAAAATGAAAAAGTACCCTAAAATTATGACGCCATTTTTTACTTATGATGACGCCATCATCGCAAATTTTTTGCAGTTTTTAGCCTATTTCAATGTATTTTAAGCCATTTTAAAGCTATTTTTACCTTGTTTTCGCTTTTTTGTACCTTTTTCCCTTTTTCCTTTTTTTTCTCTTTTTTCTCCTTTTCTCTTTCTGTTTTCTTTCTCCCCTGCTTGCCCCCTCCCCTTTATTTAATACTTTTGTATTATTTTATTGTGTTTTCAGAGAATCTCCAAAAAGCCAGAACCTCCACCACCGTCGCCCGCCAAGTCCCGACGATCCCAACAACTACAAATTGAGGAGGAAAAACGAGCCAGGACAAAGGTGAGAAAATAAGTTTTTTGTGCAACAACTCCCGTTGTTTTAATTTTTAAGAAATACGACGCCTTATCAATAGGCGAGTAATGGAAAAGTTCACAGCTGATTGGGCAACATCGCGCGACAGTAGGCTAGAGATTACAAAATCAGTTCAAGTCGTTTATCGCCTATCTTGCAGTCAGCTCTAGGAACAACAAATTGCTTCGCATACTTTCTGTTAAAATAGTCCCTTCGCTAGTATTATCTGGACATCACATGTGTCACAAAAAAGGTTCTTGCCCTCGCTAAAAAATCCAAAAACCCAAAAGTTTTTTTGGAAATTGGAAAAAATGTTTTATCATGGCCATGGGTCTAGCCAGGGGACTCGTCAGAGGGTCTAAACCCCCTTTTGGGTCGGCAAAGGAAAAAATTTGGTGTTAGACCCCTCCTTTTGGGTCGCCAAGGGTAAAAATTTGGGGGTCTAAAAGGGCCATTTTTAAAAAAATTTTCTCACGCTCCGCTCAGCGCTTGATTAATTAGTTTTTGTGTATCAGGTGTTTGTCTTAGTGTTGGGAGAAGTGTTCTTTCAAAGATCTTACTGGCAGGGCACAGTAACGACACCGGTCTATAAGGTTTGGAGTTTGCTGGATCTTTGCCTGGCTTCAGGAGCGGCACAATAATCGACTTCCTTCAGATGGATGGAATTTTGCAAGATAGGAGTGATAGGTTAAACAACTTCGTTAGATATAGGGTTCCATTTGCGCCAAGATGTTTGAGATGGATTGTGATGCTGAGACCATCCTGGACACAAACATCTTCAAGCCAAAGCAGCGCCAAGAAACATAAAACGAGATCTCGTCAACACCTATCATGCATCCATTGAGAATCTTTATTGTTGGTGTCCCCAATGATAAAAAACTCAAAAAGGCAAAATCTGTTGTACACAGACAGATTGTAACCCCAGCGATCGCTGCATATGCTCCGAAGCCAGTACTGGGACGTCACCCACTAGAGATAGACAGTTTCAACAAAGACCTACCAAGATCCAGCAGAACGACATTATCGCAGCTGAGTTCTGAATATTGCAGACTCCTGAACTCTTAATCAACACAGGGTAGACAACAACATTCCAGACCCATGCCCACATTGTATGAAGGGCCCTCATGACACCAAACACCAGCTGCAGCTGCACAGCCAAACCCACGGCACTGAGTTCTGAAGACCTATGGCCACAACCTAAGGAAGCTGCCATATTCTTAAATCTTCTCAGACTCCTAGAAGGATGAACGAGATGGGCTAACCACAACAACAACAAACAACATTAATTAGTTTTCACTTCCAAATTTCTGTTACTTTGTTTTGTAATCTTGGTATGACTACACTGGACCCACCCCATTCTTAAAGGTGCAGTGCAGAGTCAAACTTTTTGTCTTAAATTTTGATAATTTTTTGTGAAAAGCTTACTCTGCCCCCAATAGCCCAGAAAAGTTTTTTCAACAAAATATCTGCAGTAGTTCAGGAGTTATGAACCCCCAAAAATGGCATTTTTTGACAATTCTGTACGTGACAAATTGCTCAATAGGTATTAAGATTTACGTTACAAATTATGCAATTAAAAAAAGCAGCTACTTTCTACTCTAAGTTGATACCTTGATCGTTAAGATTGGTGCAGTATTTGTTAAAATATTGAGTTTTCCATACAAAAAACCGCGATTTTTTTGTTAAAAATACCTAACGACGGCAGTGATTTTGTGAAGTTTGCCCAACCTTTCTTTCCTTCACTTCGTGTTTTTAGCAAAAAAATCGAGGGTTTTTTGTACAAGAAACGCAATATCTGGACAAATACTGCACCAATATTAACGATCAAGGTATTAAATTAAAGTAGAAAATAGCCGCTTTCATTGAGTGTATAATTTGTAACAAAAATCGTTATACCCATTAAACAATCTGTCACGTACAGAATTGTCAAAAAGCGCCATTTTTTATGTCATTACTAGTGAACCACTGGAGATATTTTATTGAAAAAATTTTTGTGGGCTATTGGGGGCAGGGGTAAGTAATGTTTTTACAAAAAATTATGAAAATCTAAGACAAAAAGTTTGACTCCGCACCGCACCTTTAATGTTTTAGTTGCTCTCCACTTCCATAATGTGTGTTACTTTGTTTTGTAATCTTGATACGACCAGGCCACGCGGGACTCCTTAACTTTTTAGATAGTTATATAATAAAATTAAAAATTTAAAGGTTAGGAGAAGTAATTTTAAAAACATTTTCTCGCAGTTTGCGTTGCTCAGCTGCAATTCAGTGTACTCATTTTTCAATTGTTAATGTTTTGGAAATTAAAAATTTTAAGGTATCAAATTGTTTCTAAAAAAATTGTTTTTCTTTGTTTTATATGAAGATAGTTTTTATTGAATAATAAGAAAATAATGCAGTGTGTCGCATAAACAAGTTACTAAACACTTCACGCGCGCAAAAAGCGGAAATTTTTTCAGTCCTTTTATAATGTTTAGGATTTGGAACCCCCCCCCCCGTTTCCGAAATTTTGTTCAGGGTTGGACCCCTTTCCGGAGATCCTGGCTACACCCATGATCACGGCCATAGGATTGATCGACTGGGGAGGGACTCGGGTAGTTTTGCCGAAAGTGCATTATTTTGTGCTTATTCAGAAAGATATTGTGTATTATATGGATAGACAAATAGGATCACTATTTTTTATTCACTAATATAGTTCTTTTAAACTGCTGATATTTGTATTGGTTATTTTACAGGCGGAACTGCGGAAAAAAATGGAAGAGGAACGGAAAGCGTTGGAAGCCAAAGAAAAACTAAAACTGAAAAAGAAGAAGGAAAAGGAGGAAGAAGAAAGAAAACGCAAGAAACTAGAGGAAGACAAGTAAGAGAAATTTAACTTTTGCCGTCTGCTTTTGTGTAAACTAACGTGTCTCCTACCTAAGTGTTTGGACTTGATTTGACTGCCCATCGTTTTTCAAGACTTAGGGTGTAGTCAGATGATAGCACTGCGAATAAGTTTCCACGGTTGGTCCGTTGCAATGTCCGCACACAAAGAAATCCAGTTTTGGTGCCACAGCCTGGCGCCTTAGGTGTTTTTCAGAATGGGTTCCAGGCATACATGGGCACGGGGGGGGGGTTGGGGGGGGGGTTAACCCCCCCCCCCCAAATTCTGAGAAGGGGGGTTTAACCCCCCCCACTCAGAAGTGGGGGGGGGGGAGAAAAGTTAACCCCCCCAATTTTGGAAAAATGAAGAAAAAAATGTCTTTAAAATGACTTCTAACTGCCTCCAAACTTAAGTTTTGAGGTCAAAATGAATGTTTTAAGCAATAAAAAGCTCAAAAATGCAATAAAAAGGGCTTTTTGACCTAAAATTAGCATTTTTTACCTATTTTTCCTTCAAAATCGAAAAACGATATGGGTAAAATGCACTCCAGAAAAAAAACGATATGGGTATTTTGCGTTTCTCGGATTTTAACCCCCCCCTAATTTGGGGTTTAACCCCCCCACTCCGGACCAACTTGCCCATGTATGGTTCCAGGTGGCCTTGACCGTAGCCCGCCAGGTTTGCGGGTGCCTTCAGGGGGTCGTCCATTGAGCTGACTTTTTGGGGGGTTTGAAAAGGAACACATTCTGATGTTTTGGCCATATCCTCCGTATGGACAGCAATTGTCTATCTCAGAAAGTGTTTTAGTGTCATCCCGTGCCAGAGACCCTGGTCAGCAATTTTTAACATATTTTTTTTTCAAAATAGGAGCACGGCGGAAAATTTTTTTAAAAACGAATGGAGGGAAGGGTAAAAAAATATGTGAAAAAGACAATAATATGTGAAAATTTCGTACAAATAGGTCATAATAATTTTGCAAGAGTAATTTAAAACTTAGTTTTACAAAAATGGGTCTAACGAATTTTTAAAAAATATTTTGTTTTTAAGGCGGGGAGGTAGGGGCGCTGCTTTTAAATACCTTCGCGCATCGATTCAATGTTTATATTAAACAAAAGTATTAGGTGGCCGTGGCCATCATTTAGATGTCATAAAACGTTACACTGTTTTGTATAAGTGAAATACAAATAGAAAATATACCTATTTTTGTAGATCTCAGAACTCATATTTTTATGAAACCTGAAAATTTGCTTGCTTGTGGTTCGTTTAAACTAAATTTATTTTTGTCCAAATTTTTGCTTCAAGAATTCATCGGCAGTAAGCATACTGTAAATCTTAAGGCTGGTTCATACTTATGTAAAAACGTCCTGTGGACAAAGTCCAAGGGACAAAAGTCCTTTGGACTTTTTCCCTTAAAACCATACATGGGCACGGGGGGGGGGGTTGGGAGGGGGGTTAACCCCCCCAAATTCTGAGAAGGGGGGGTTTAACCCCCCCCCCCACTCAGAAGTGGGGGGGGGGGAGAAAAAGTTAACCCCCCCAATTTTGGAAAAATGAAGAAAAAAAATGTCTTTAAAATGACTTCTAACTGCCTCCAAACTTAAGTTTTGAGGTCAAAATGAATGTTTTAAGCAGTAAAAAGCTCAAAAATGCAATAAAAAGGGCTTTTTGACCTAAAATTAGCGTTTTTTTACCTATTTTTCCTTCAAAATCGAAAAACGATATGGGTAAAATGCACTCCAGAAAAAAAACGATATGGGTATTTTGCGTTTCTCGGATTTTAACCCCTCCCCCTAATTTGGGGTTTAACCCCCCCCCCCCCCCACTCCGGAGCTGTATGCTTAAAACCTCTATAGGAGGTTGATTTCTAGTTATATTATGCTGTACTGGCCCAATAATGGTGGTGAGTTCCATTATGGTACAAGATAATATAAACCGCGACACTGTACATCTAATGTACTATGTAATCGGAATCATATGAATCAAATCAAATCAAATCAAAATCAAGTCCAAAGGGCAAACACAGCCTCAAAACGTCTTCGGACTTTTTACTTTGGACAACGTGTTCATATTTTTTGTTGGACTTTTGTCCTTTAGACTTTGTGTAAAGGACAAATTTGAAATAGTATGCATACTAAAGTCCAAAGATTGTTTTGGCTTGTACAAAGGACGTTTTTACATAAAGTATGAACCAGCTTTTAGAGTAATGGCTTTTTTCTACCAAACAGATATCGCTTATTTTTAAAACTTGGAAATTTGGTTTTGTTTTTTTAGACTAAACAGAATTAAAAAGTTATTTTTACTAGCTGTGCTATGCTACCCTAATCCGATTAGCCATCCAATATTACGCAAAATAGGTACCGCGTTTGTTATAAATATAATTAAAAACACTACTTAGTAATTATCTACGGATTATAACAAATAAATTATTGTATTTTGTATTATAATTAGGGTAAACCTAATTTAATTTGCAGAAAGCGAAAAGCCGCCGCTGCTTCTGCGAAAACGAAAGGGCGCAGAAGTATCAAACAGGAGAGCGAGAGTGAAGAAGAAAGCGAGGAGGAGGAAGATGGTAAAACTTAATTTAGTTAAATTATATGTGGGGCCTTTGACTAACATTCTACATCAACAACAGTGCTGATATAGGGTGGTAGGCGGTAATATGGAATATCCATGGCCGGCCCGCTTCAGCTTTAAAAAAAAAGACGTTATTTTAATTAAATTGAATTTAAACAACAACAAACTTTTGGAGTTTTTATTGCCGTCACTACGGAAGAATATCTCGCCTAATGATAAATTCTATCAGGGTGAAAATAGATGAATAGTAAAGTAACCACTCGTTCTTTGAGAAAATATCACGTGCAGAGAAACACATGACGCAACTAAATGTGCCATTGAGCCACCAGCACCGTGCTGACCTTCGGGCAGCACCCAACGGGCCTACGGGTACCACCTGGTTGTTGGATCTTTTCTCTCATATAAATGAGTCCAGCTTGGCATGGCTAGAAAAAGGTTGTTGTACGTCGGCCACATATGGCAGTTTTCCATCTAGCAAACCAGTGGACAAATACAGCTCTATTGTGTGTGGAGTATGTACCACTGGCCTTGCAGGAACACCTATACTGCCCATGTACGACGTTAAATAGTAAGATCAATATAAGGCGACCTAAAAATCCTTTAGACAAAGACCTCGGAATAAGTAACACTGCATGCAGTAAACACTCTAGCGGTAAAGGTTGCCAACGTTATTAATGTTGGACGAAGTCTCAACCATAGGGGTGAAACTTTTTTGCCCCTCCTGGCTTGTCTTAGCGCCTGCCCTTTGCATAATCTGCATAGGGAAGATAAGTTTCAGGTTATTCAATAACAACAACAACGCAACTAAATAATAATTCGTTACATAACCGCTAAAAACTTTTAATTTTCCTCGCTCGCTGGTTTATTTTGTTTATTTCTTCCTGGCAAAGAGCGGTTATGCCATTAATTTTAGCCTGGAAGACTAGCTTTAGTTGCTGAACAACTGAGGCGCTGCGCCAGACGAATTCGTTAACTCTATTTCACTCTTTAGAACACCAGCACAACGGGATTTGCAATATCGTTATCGGAATTTGCTAATCTTCGACAAATTCAATACTCACCGAGTGAAGCATTTTGTTGCACGATTTTACGTTTAACATTGGGCATTATTATCGTCCACAATAACATTAACTTACAACGTCGCCGGTCTCACTTTATTATTTATCAGGCTTGTATTTGTAAAACATCAAGACAATGAAATTCGTCACATTATAATGTTAATAGGATGTTTATTAGAGTCTCCAAAAAACATTAAACGCAGTACGTTCATAGATGAAAAGGGGGTAGGCTGGGGTCCACCCCCTAGCCTCGAAATTTTGGGGGCTCTCCCTAGAAAAAATCCTCCCCACAAATTTTCGAATTTTTTACCCCTGCCCTGACCCACCCTCTAAATTTTGAAATATCACCCCCCCCCCTCTCCCCTCTTGAGAAAATTTTAAGTACTTTTTTATACTAAAGGTTCTTCCTAAAACGTGAATTTTTAACACCAAATTCATGTTTTTACACCCTTTTTGTACCTGAATATCGCTTTTTATTCAATAAAATGTAGTATTATCGTTTAAAAAAAACTATTATTAAACCTTTAATGGTTTAAAAGTATTTTGCTTTGGAAATTGGACCCCACCTAATGACCCTCTAGGTTTCAAAATCTTCCACCCCGGGTCGATCCCCCCTAGAAAGCTAGGGGGGTTCAACCCCCCCCAAGACGCTCCTAGATTTTGATATGTCATTTACCCGGGGTAAACACCCCCCACCCCTAGCTTTTTGACCGTGTTCATCTATGAGTGCGCTTCGCCGTTGACTATATAATTCGAGTTTATTGGGTGTCGTGTTTCTGAAACATTCAAAGCTCAGGAGATTTTTCACAATATATTATACATCATTTTGTTTTTAGAACCGCCCAGGGGTGCTCGACGTTCGGGTCCACCGGCGTCCACGTCCACTGCCAGGAAGTCCATCGTTGTCGCCTCTAAGAAACCAAAGGAATCTCCCGGTACGATTTAATAGTAACTAAGTCCAGTAGCATACAAGAAAAAGGAAAGTTGGTTCGAAGTGAAGTGGGAGAGGAATGAAGGGGTGGTTTTAGATCCTGACTTTAGTCGAGCAAATCAAATAAATAAAAGCTATATTACATGACTTTTTTTAGAGTGCATTTTTTGGGAATATTGTCTTACGATTTTGGAGGAAAACACTCTGTTAAAAGAAATAAAAAAGTTTTATTATAAGAAAATAAAACTCTTTTTTAAGATTTTTTTTTATTCTTTTTTAGAATTTAAAATTTTAGGTTGAAAAGTTCGTTTCGTTGTTTATTGAATTTTTGGGCTGTTATTATATTGATAAAAAACTTATTTAGTCGTCTAAAGTTTATGCGATTCTGCTTTTTTGGTGATTTTTTGATAATTGGGTTTGAACTTCTCTCCTGATGAAGTTTGCCAGTTTCCAGGGTTTCTATCAACCTTGGGTAGATCCGTCCGGCACGCCTCTCGCCTTGCTCACCCCCTCTTCCCACTCCCGGAGGAGCTCAGCAACCGCTACGGGGTTTGCCCAAAGGTCCTCTGGTCCCAGTGTCGTATTGATGTGTGTGCATGTAAAAAGGTGTTGTGTTGTGTGTGTTTGTGTTTTGCATAGCGGGCAGTTTGGTGATGTGTGTTGTGTTGGATTGATTTTGTGTAGGTAGGAGTAGAGGAAAGGAGATTTCCCTGCCCTGAGTTGAGCGAGGGTTCTCCTGACCCCGCGAGGAAGATTTTCTTCCTCGTTGCTTATTGCTGGTGCTTTTGTTTGAAGTATTGGGTTTATTGGAGTGTTATTTATGTGGTTTGTGACTGTGTTTGTGTGGATTTGTTGTTTTAATGCTTTGTAAGTTTTGTTGTGTATGTCTGTAGGAATGTTTGTTGTGTAGTTGTTGTTGTGAAATATTGTTTGCTTTTTGAGCCTGCTGGGTGCAGGTTGTTGTGTTAAATAATTAAGTGGGTTGTTTGTGTACATGGCCGCCAATTTTGCTTGTTTTGCGTGGAGTTGGATGTGTGTTGCTATTGGGAGGACTTTAGCCTCTGTGTGTATAATGTGTGTGTTTGTGTCTGTGGTGTGCCCTGTTGCGACCCTGAGAGCTGTGTTTTGTATTGTTTGTAGTTTGTTGATTTGTGTGTGTGATGTAGTGGGGCCCCAGACTGTGCTGGCATACTCGATTATTGGTCGAGTGATTGCCTTGTATGCAGACCTGTGCACTGCCCCCCCCCCGGGGTTAAAACGGGGGGGGGCAATTCCAAAACGGGGGAGCACGGGGGGGGGGCAACTTTTTTGAACCGGGGGGGAGGCAATAAAACGGGGGGGGGGGCAAGCAGGGGAGAAAGAAAAGAGAAAAAAAGGAAAAAAAAAGGGAAAAAATAAAGGGAAAAGGGAAAAAAGGGACAAAAAAAGCGGAAATAAGGTAAAAATAGGTCTAAAATGGCTTAAAATACATTGAAATAGGCTAAAAACTGCAAAAAATTCGCGATGATGGCGTCATCATAGGTCAAAAATGGCGTCATATTTTTAGGGTACTTTTTCATTTTTTGGCGGGGGGGCAATAAAACGGGGGGGGGGCAAATCCTCCAATAAAACGGGGGGGGGCATTTTCAGACCGTGCACAGGTCTGCTTGTATGTGTGTATGAGTGTTTCTTTTGGTTTACCCCACGTTGTTGCTGTGAGTGCGTTTATGATTTTGAGTGTTTTGCGTGCTTTCCTGTGTGTGTTTGCGATGTGTGTGTTGAATGTAAGCTTGGGGTCGAATGTGAGCCCCAAGATTTTTGGGTTTTTGGTTGTAATGAGTGTTGTGTTGTTTATTTGTAGTGATAATTGTGTGTGTGCAGGGTCTGGTGTGAATAGTGTGGATGTTGTTTTGCTTGCATTTAATGTTAGTTGGTTGTTGTCTGTCCATGCTTGTATTGCGTGTAGGTATGGTTGTATTTGTTGTTGAGCTATGTGGCCCTCTTTTATAAGCCAATCAAACAACTAAATGATATTTCAATTAT
>JASAMX010017230.1:0-11174 GCA_030248175.1 Microlaimidae sp. YZB2_3
AATTTTGAATCAAAAAACAAGTCTTAATCCAAACTCTTTTTTTAGTTTGAATCAGAATCCAACAGGAGGCCATTCATTTAAGTTAAAAGTTTTGAAAAGTAGAATTAATGTGAGAAAATATTTTTTTTGCAATCGAGTTGTGAGCAAATGGAATGCTTTATCCCAAGAATAAATTTCAGTTACTACCTTGGATTTATTTAAAAAAACTTTAAATACATAAATTTTAATATCTTTGTTTATCATTTGAATTATATGTTCTTATGTGGTTAATAAAAAAAAAATTTTTTTAAGAACTTTAAATCTTTATACAGAAATATTATTATCAACTTCTCACTTTCATTTTTATTTCAAAAGAATAGCTTACTAATGGCTCAATTTAGTGCTTTTTTAAGCCTTTGAGTCATTTTCTAGAGAATAACCATGTCTTTGTTTTAGTTTCCTTGCGGCCGTAATTGGTTCGCAATTATTGTATTTTGCTTGTGATATTCTTTCTAGAATAAACTTTGACTTTGTTTTAAATATATTTTATAAACAAATTAAACCTAGCTGAATTCAATAATTTGCTGCAGTATTGAATTGAAGATAGAACAATAAAACAATTTAATATTCGGCAAAAACAGCTTAATATTAAAGGATCAATATCTTATTTTAACAATTTATTATCAGCCGGGTGATGTGGAGTTCCTCCGCGTGGTGCCTGGCGGGCAACGTTAACACTAGCTTTTGTCATAAGATTTGTAGAATAAAGTGGTAACACGTTTTGCTCTATAAAACTCAGACGGAAACAATGTTAGAGGCGAAACGCTCCACAACGCCCATTACATAACACAGTTCATTCTGATCTGTCTTCCCTCTTTGAAAACCAGCGTAAAAGATGTGACAACCACAAATAATGCATGGCTTCACCTAATAATACCAGCGTCAAAATTCCTTCGACATTTGACGCTTTCTTACAAATAACATTCTGTTAAAAACACCATTGGGTAATTTGACATTCTGACTAATTGACCTTCGGGCTTATTTTTCCTGAACCTAAGCAAAATCCAAAAAATCGAGCTAAATTGATCGATGGTCAATTAGTCCGAATGTGAAATTACCCGATGGTATTTTTACCAGAATGTCATTTGTCGAAAGTTTTTTTACCAAAGGTATTTTTACGCAGGAATAATTACTGGGAACGTAATGCATACATGGTAACATAAAAATACTAATCTTAACACTTTTTTTAGATATATATTTACACCAACATTACTAAATACAAAGTGGTTGTCACCTCAGTGACTTGTTATAAATACTTAACAAAACTGAGGGGAACGGCGCAGTACCCAATTTATTATCAAATTACTTATTTTAGAACAAAAATGCAAATTTTTAAAGCCTTTCAACTAATTATAGTATTTTATAAAAAGGTGGGAATTAAAAACAATTCTGCGTTCCAATTCGTTTTGAGAAAAAGAAAACACGTCAAAAAGAATTTTAATTGGTCTTCTGCTTTTCATATTTCCATATCTCGATACAAATTTACAAGACTCAGATACTCAACCATAAACCATTTTTGCTGCAAATTTTAAATTGTTTTATTGTTAGAGAGTCTACTTATTACATTACTGCAGATCTTGATTTGCTTATAAATAACCTGTGATAGATACACATATGTGTCCCTTCCGTAAAAACTCAAGGTACAAGCGTTAACAAAATGCTATTATCTTTCCTGTTTTATTGTTCGACCTATAGTATAATGGATAGCACGTCAGAGTCCACTTTGGGAGTTACGGGTTCAATTCCTATATCGGCCAAATTTTTCAATAAATTTGGCTGTCTAAATTTTTCAGCACCTGGTTATTTTCGCTTACTTTGGGTCGTCACAAAGCTGTATATGATCAAAGTTTATAACAGCAAAAACTTGCTTGTTGCATATATTTGGAATAAAAGTCAAAATTTATAGGAAACAAAAATTGATATTATGGTATTTTTTCCGCATTTATGGCAAAAAAGCTGCATTAAATAAAATCAGATAATTAATTCAAATATTTTAAAGATTAATAATATTTCATTTGTTATAACTTTTTTTAATTTTTTTAATTCACAGCTTTTTACTGCTTTTCTGGATAATCATTATTGTAACGAATCTATGCTTAAATGATCGCAAACAAGCACCAGCGTGATTTTTATGTATACAATTTGTAAACATACAAAGGGTTGTAAACCTCTGAATAAAAGAAAAAAAACGAGTTTTTAGTTAAGGATTTTACTTCCCAACTTTCTTGGTCTCTTTTGTTAATTTTGTTTATTTTAGTGTTGTTAAGTACGCAAAAAATTTGTTTATTTCATCGCAGTGCTTTACCGAAATGTCGCGACCCGTTCTTGATGATTTTTCTCTCACACTAAAAATTTCTAAACACGGCCGTTCGTTTTTCAGAAAAAACTAAACTTATGTCTGGAAAATTCGAAAAATTAGGCTACTTAAGGGTTTAATTTAACATGTTTTGTAACATTTGTGTGTTGCGCAGCATTTTGTTTGTACAAAATTACAGAATAAAATTTACGAATTGTTTAATTCAAATTATAGGAAATCTTACCAAATGCTGAACGACTGAAAAAAATTAAAGGTATTTTTCGTTATCCTAATAGGTTATAATAAATAATCCTGAAAAATCTTTTTAGTTAAATTATTGTATTGCAAAACCGTAAAATTTATAACGGGTTATTATTTAACCAATAAAAAACAGGTTTTTTCTTGTCTAATAAAACTTTAAATCACACTTTTGGTGCTTTAAACGGTACCAGTGTTATAATGAATTTTTAAATTGTATATTTACGTGATTTAAAAGTTATTTTCGCACGTTTTTTTTTCTGATTTAGTTTATTGTTTACACACATTTCTGTCAATATTATGCTTTTATTTATTGAGAGCAATTATTGAACATAATTTGTTGTAACTAGCTAACGCAATCGACTTAGCGACGACTTATTGACAAAATTTTAATTAGGACAATTTATAAAATGAAAACAGAATTATTCATCCTGTTTGGTTAACACCTAGGTAGATGCGTCTTTTGTAATAAAATTAACCAGCGACAGAACAATTTTCTGTTAAGCTATTTTTTATTTTTCTTATTTTGCTTATTACTTTGTTATCCACCATATCAAATAAATAATAACTCATTACAAATTTTAGGTTGTTTTTAGTCATTACCAAAAATATATTTCGTGTATTTCTTTTTCTTTGTGAATCGTAAAATAAAAAGTTTGAAATATTCTGTTGATATTTTTTGAAAAAATGTATTTAAACAAAAACACCGAAATAGTTATGAATTAATAAAATATTATTATTCATATGCGCTAACTCAGAAAATTTTTTAATTCCTGCTTTCTCACAACAAAATTCACTATGACAGGTTCTTTTTTTTTGCTCAAATACCAAAACAGCACTTTCATAAATCAAACTCCTTTATTGCTCAGAACGAACTAATCCTTCTGATAGTTGACCGATCGGACTGAAATTTAAAAATTGCGTAGAATTGGTACCAAGAAATTAAAGAAATTTAAAACATGTGGGTTTTGTATCATTAGACTATGCAGTAGTCCGCAGGCGATATAGACATCCAATTTCTCCAGAACGAACAACTCCTTTCGAAACTTACCTGCTTAATTTTTTATGATTTCTTAACACTAAGGGTACAACATTTCTAAATTTGAAACTAATCAGTCAAAGTATTAAAAAAATACTCGGGCGATATAAGAATTTGATTTGTGAAAGTCCTTCTTTAGCATAACTTTGAATTCACTTTTACAAATTACATAGAAACTTAGCATTTATTTTAAATATCATTGAATAAGTTTAGCACTTTTAAAATTAAATTGTGGCGTTTAATTAATGTAACTTTTTGACAGGGGTAATTTTATAACATAACAAAAACAAAAACTTATAACAAAAACTTATATTTTGTGCCGCCAACTTAAGAATGTATAAAATTTTGTCGTTACTTACATATGAAACTGGATAATTCTCAACTGCGCGGGTTTGCCTAGTCATTCTCATCACAAAGATGATTTTGATTCAACCATGTTTTATGAAAGTGTAAAGTTGTAAATTCAATTATGTCTTCGAGATTTTATTTATTTTTCAATCACAATTTTAAAAAAATTTAAATCATTAAATAAAAAACATTTTTAATATTTTTCCTGGCAGTTTTTTTTAAATGAATCAAGGCTGGTTCAAGCGTATGTGTAAAAACGTCCTTTGGACAAATTTCAAAGGACAATTTTAGAAAAGCCAAAACGTCCTTTGGACAAGTCAAAACGTTCTTTGGACTTTTTCCTTTGGACGAAGTATAAATGCTACTTGAAATATGTCCTTTGGACAAAGTCCAAACGACAAAGTCCAAAGTGTAAAGTCAAAAGGACAAAAAAGTATGAACACGTTGTCCAAAGGGAAAAGTCCAAAGGACGAAGTAAAAGTCCAAACAACGTTTTGACGCCATTTTTGTCCTTTGGACAAAGTCTAAACGACGTTTTTACATAAGTATTAACCAGCCTTAACCATTGTGTAATTAAATAAGCTCGTTGTTATAAAAACTGGATTTGTACCACGACAGATTGACCAGTCATTGTCATCGCACAATTAAGTAACGCCAAGTAACGCCTAATGTCTCATTTGACATGTCTCAGAAGTTGTTAATAAAATTTTGATCAAATAATGGCTAAATTTTTTTCATGATTTTGTACTTTTTGCTAAAAAATTCATTTTTCCTCATCTTTTTATGATTCTGCTGAATTACTTGTGAAAGCTATTTTTTGGATGTTTTATGAAAATTGTGTAAAAAATAATGTGTTTGTGAAAAGTTAAGTTTTTTTTAAAAGTATTATAATGGTCTATGACTGATTTGAATTTTATTTGGTTAAATTTAGATTTTTTTCCAAAATCCTAATACTTTTTGCGGTTTCTTGTTCGTCAATCTTGAGGATTAAAGTTCTTTAAATAGTGATAAATTTATTTCTAATCACGGTTGCTTTTTTTGTTTCTAATTTTGTGCAAACCACTTTCAATTAATGTAAAATATTTAAGATGAATCTTTAAGTAGTGGGTAAATTTTGATAAATAATACTTTGAAGAAAGAAAGACAGAGTTGGTAAAACCTTACGGTTATAATATGTCGCGATTCGGAACACTATGAAATAAATAGAGCCACTAGGTAAAAAAGAACATCTTGAAGTGAACAGTGTTTTAAATTTTGTCTGTGGTTTGGTTTTGAATCAACTATTCATAATTTTTATGAATTAAAAAATGTTATACTTGGTATAACACCGCGTTCCGAATGGAATACCTCGTGTAAGGCGGATGCACGTTAACATAACTCCCGATCATTCATAAATTCAAAATATGTATATAATGGCGGCGGCTACAAAAAAATAATCTCATGAAATTTTGTAGATTTATTTCACAAAAGTCATAAACGCGAAACAACAAAACCGCTTTGACAAGCTTCATTTTTGAGGAAATAGCGCCATGGGTTGCTGAAAAAAATTCTTTGATAATTTTTTAACATTTCTTTTTAATATTTTGAATGTTTTGATTTATGTTTTTGTCACGAAAGAGCCATTCAAAATACTGTTTATGTGCTTTTTAGGAAATTTAGGAAAATCTTGTTTCGCTTAGCGGTTTTTTTTTGGATAAACATTTTGTTTGAAGAAATAATATAACAATTAATTTGTTATTTCCATTAACGAAAGCCTAATTGTTCAATACACTAATAATCACCACATTGCACTAAAAAGGAGCCTATGGCAAAATAATCAAATAAAAGCTAATTTCAAAGTAAATTTTGAGTTTGTTTGATTAGACATTTTGGCTCCATAAATTGCCAAAATCCAGTTTTAACAAAAACCTTTTTGAATCGCTACGTGAGTGTAAAATCTCAGTTTACTTTTTACTGCATTTAACTTCTGGTGACCAAATAGTATGTTATATAAAATGTTATATATTATAATTATTTTTCTAATTTAGGGTATATAAATTTGTTTACATTGATTTGTTTTTTAATTGCGTTTTCATTTTTTTCTTTTTTTGGTATGGCTATTTTTGATGTTGTTTATCTTAATTTAAGTTTTTGTTTTTCAGGTATTATCCAAAAAACTAGGTTTTCCCCCGTTTTTTATGTCTTTAACAGAGATTTTTACATGTTTCTCTTAAGTTATGATCATAAGAGTTTATTTACTTACCTGATAATTTTTAGGTTAAAACTTCATAATGACGGTTAAAGATATTGATAAATGCCGAACTTTTAAGTAAGTCTTTTTGTTCCTTTAAAGTTTTAAAAACTATTAATAAAAAAATTATTTAAAAATATTAATAATTTTGTAGAAAATCTAAATTTAAACTTAAGTTTTTAAATTTAATTACCCTAAGCAAAAATTAAATGAATATTAGCATTTTTCACAATTAAAATTTTTAAAATGTTATTTTTGGTTTGGCCGACTTTTAAAATTTACCACTACACTTTTCTCTCAATTGTAACTAAATTAAGTTATAAAACAAGATTAAAAGGTTTCAAGGGCTAAAAATTGCTAGGAAAAATTTGGGTGTACCATGCACTTTTACCCGACCTTTTTAAAAAAAAATGACCCTATTTTATACTTAACTTATAATTCTAAATTTTTAATAAAATCCGTCTGTCATTGACTTATTCAATTTATATAAACTAAAAATCAACTGAAGCAACTACTACTGATATTTAAAAAATCCAACATATTGATCTTTTAGCAGTTTAATAATTGAGTATCGTCAAATGCACGTTGTTTTGGTATAAAAACTGTGTGTATGCTTCACGCATATCATTAATATGAAACACTGAAAAAAAATTTTATAATGTTTAATCCTTTTAGCTTATAAATTAAAACTAGCAGAATTAACTTGTCAAACGACTAAAAAGATTAATATATATAATAGACTAGCCTAAGAATGCATGCATGACGCGGACTATGCATTTTAATTTCGAGCATTTACTCAGAATATCAAAATGGATCTTAAAAAAGGTTGCCCATCATCAGTTCTGTGCCTTTTTAAGTATAAGACAAAGACACTTCTTTTGTGCCGGGACTCTTTTGTGCCAGGACTTTTGTGACCAGCTGCGATTTTTTTCAAGACTCTTTTCTGCCGGGATCAATATGATTTTTAATTATATCCGAAGTGTTTAAATTATTTACCGGTTTACATCATTACCTGTAATTAAAAGATTGCTATTATTTAAAGTTATACCTAATTCCTTACACATAACTTCAAAATAATATTTTTTACAGACTATCACGAAATTACCGTTGGCTTTATCAGCAGCACAAATAATAAATTTTTTTTGAATATTATTAGTATGATTTTTAATTTCAAAGTAACTATAATGATTAAATTTATCATATTTAATGTATTTATTAGAACATGTTCAAAATTAATTCTATTTGTTAAAATAGTTTTAAACTTATTATAAAAAGCATCAAATTCAGAGACTGTTTTATTGTATTTTTTAGAATAGTTCGTTATAAATTCATCAATTGCTTCCACTCCATATACTTCATTAAAATCAAGTTTTTTAGGTATGTGATATTTAGAGCCCAGAGACATAAGATCTGATAAAAACAAGTCATTTAAAACTTCCCAATTACCGGTAATAATGTGCCCTGCTGAAGCATAACAAAACTTAGAATCCTTAAATAAACAAATATATAATTACGCATATTTTGCAATTGATAAACATCTAAATTTTTAAGTTCTTTATTATAATTAGTTATGATACTTCCTAAGTTTCTTTCATAAGTATAAGTTATGACGATTTTGCCTAATTTATTTTTATCTAAATTAAGCAGACCTGTTAAAGATTTATCACACAAAATATTATGAAATTTAACTATATCAAAAGCTTTGTTAGTAAATTTTACTTTAACATAAGTTTTTTTGGAATTTTTAGTTATAATGTTTTTGTTTAGATTTTTAAACTTAAAAGCTAAAATGACGTTTATAGCTAATTTTTTTACAGGATTACTTGGATATTGTTTAATTGTTGATCAAGTACACTTAAATTTTTCAAAGAAACAGGCATTAATATTAAATAAATTTCTCTAGCAGTTAATTCATAATTAGTAATATTATGTAATAAATAATTGACAAGTTCCACATCAATTTTTCTATTCCTACGTTTTTTATTAAGCCATTTCTAACCCTTTGTCCAGATGTTCATTAAATCTGCGATGCAGCATCGAAAATTTTTCGGATGTTATTTTATCCTCTGGTCGTGACGGAGAACTAGTTTATTACCAAAGCGATCAAAATGAGTAAAACTTTTAAACCAGTTCCCACTGCTTTTGGCGCAAAAAACCGCGCGTAATAAACAACTATCTGCTCTGGTAGTCAAATCATTTACCGATCCCGATGATCCCCTTCTATAGCCACTCTGTTATTACAGAAAACTACATTCCATCCCACTATGCGCATCGTCGTTAAAATTTCCGGGAAAATAGCAACGATGCAACATAGGATCGGAATACCATTATAGCTTTATCAACAAGATAAGTTGTGCACATTCTTCGTAATATCAATTTTTACAACAAAAAAAAACGTTTATTTTGGATATCGATAAATTACACGAGTGAGATTGCTGCACCCATGACACATCGGTGCTTCTTTTGAAAAGCGGATTAGCGTCTCCATGCACTGTTGTTCGTTACCCGTATAAACTAATGCAACTTGAACCGTTTCAGATTAAACATCCAAAAATTTAGGTCGTGGCTCAGTATTGGTTCTTCTCTCATGCTAAATGTTCCCAGATTGAGTCCCTATCGAAACACGCTATACTGTGACAATATGCATCGTTTGATAGTATTTTTATGTATAATATTTGATTGCGCAGTTAGCCAAGTTATATAAACCTGGCAAATAAATAAAGTAAAAAATTATATGGGTTATTTTGGGCAAAACCTTGAGGCGTCCGATTAAGTTTATAAAAAGGGTACTTTTCATGGTATTTAGCCCATGCTTGTTATGTTTTAGAAATAAAATAGAAAAATTTATCTTGCAAAGGTTACAATTTGATAACATACTTAAAATACAAAATTGGTTTAAAATAGTTAAAAAACAACATACAACAAACAATACGGTTACAAGAAAGAAGTTAGATTTAAAAAACAGGAATGTCAGAGTATTACATAAAGAAGCTTTTAACAAATCTTTGTTGTTTAGATTATATAATTTGTTTTTAGATTACAATAATTTTTGATTTTTTAAATATAATTTCTGTTTTAGATTGAATCTGGGACCGTTTCACATTAAACTCAACCCGGTCGTAACTATCGCGTCTATAATTATAATATGGGCGCTTATCATCGTTTCTGTCTGCTTACCGTCGGAAACGAGCGCGGAAATCGGGAAATGGAAAACCTGGGTAACGGAAGTGTGGACTTGGCTCTACGTGGGCACTCAGGATGTCTGGGCCGTTTTTATTATCGTCTTGTACTTCAGCAAATACTCCAAAATGAAGCTGGGCGGCCAGGTAATTTTTGAAAATTTACCCATAATATGTAACTTATCGTCTCGTTATGTGATATTCGCCATTGTGATACTTTATACGATTGTACACAGATACGAAAACGATTGTAAACATATACGTAAAACATAGTTTTTTCGAAATGTCGTTGGTTTTGCAAAAATTAGGATAGTACCGTAAAATTACCATTCCTATTCATAGATATCTCAGGAAATTTTTGCGAAATTCCACTATTGGTTTTTTCAACGTAGAGCTACAGCCATCAATATTGATGGAGCATATATATTTATGAAAGACAATGCAACCATAAACTGGTCCAAAATTTAAAAATAAGTACACTTGTTGAACGAAAAATGAAAAAAAAAGACGCCAAATATTTTGCAGTTTCAGGAAAAACGGTATAGTTTCTACAGAACAAGCACCATTTTTCTAAACAAAAGCTTACAATAGTCTGTCACAAATAATTGTGCTCGCTTACAGCATGATTTTTTTTGTGGACAACACCCTATCGGCAAGGGCTAATTTTTCCAATCAATTTTCGATATAAACATAATACATTTCGGCTTAGGATGAAAAGCCTGAATTCAGCGATGCAAGTTATTTTACAATGCTGTTTGCTGCTGGAATTGGTATCGGATTGTTCTATTTTGGTGTGGCAGAACCGATTTGGCATTATGAACCAGGTCCTTGGGGAAACAGATGGTGGGGAAGGTACAACAATTAATTAATTTTTATAGTTTTTAAAATATTTGCTTAACACTTCATATAGTATATAGAAATCGAGTTGGCGAATAAAAATTGTTTTGCAACGGGTGAAAAAAACACGGTTAAAGGAGCACTGTCACAAATCAAATTCCTATAACGCCCGAACCGGACTGCTCCTTTAATACCAAACCTACCTAACTCAACTTTGGTATTTAGAGTGCTCCACTACAAGGCTACAACATTTTTAAATTTCAGCTGAATCGGTTCAGTATTAAAGGAGCAGTCCGGTTCGGGCGTTATAGGAATTTGATTTGTGACAGTGCTCCTTTAAGGCTGGTTCATACTTATGACAAAACGTCCTTTGGACAAAGTCCAAAGGACAAAAGTCCTTTGGACTTTGTCCAAAGGGCAAATACAGCGTAAAAACCTCCTTTGGATTTTGTCCAAAAGGACAAAATCCAAAGGACAACGTGTTCATACTTTTTGTCCTTTGGACTTTTCCTTTTCGATTTTGTCTTTTGGACTTTGTCCAAAGGACAGATTCTAAGTAGCAATCATACTTCGTCCAAAGGAAAAAGTCCAAAAGACGTTTTGTCATAAGTATGAACCAGCCTTTAGTCAAATTGTGTTTAATAAAACAATTACAGGCTGGGTTCTTTTTTGTTCTAAAAACGATATAACACTGGGTGCGTTTGATATTAGAAATAGAATGTTTATTGTTAAGAAATCAAGGCGAGAATGTGTCATACTTTGGGCAAACTGCTTGTGGGTTATGAGGTAAAATATGTTTTCGACTGATTAAAAAAATTGAAATAGACTCGAAATGGGAATGTTACTTTTTTGCCAGATTTCTACAAATCTACATAGGGTCTGGTTTTTATTTTTTTTTAAGCAAAACAAACAAAAAACCTTGTTTTTTAGATTTTGTAGCTGAACTTT
>JASAMX010017234.1:0-19920 GCA_030248175.1 Microlaimidae sp. YZB2_3
CTAATAGCTAAAAGCTAATATTTGTTGATAAGCAGTTGTCCCGTTGCAGTTAAAATCTTCATGAAATCTTCTGTCCATAACTGTCATATTTCCAAATAAATACTTACTATATAGTACACACAGAAATTTTCAATTTCTAATTATTTAAAAATAATTTACTAACTAATACTTAAGTTTTTACAACCCATTTTAAAAGATTAAATCTGTTGCAAAAATGGGTGGCGACTAATCACAAGACACGATCAGAAAACTTGTTTGCTCAGTCTCTCACTTGAACCATGCTCAAGTCAATTTAATTTTGTACTTAATTTTAATTTTTGTTGGAGTGGAGCGGCCGAAGATTTCTCAACCCATTTTACCAGCACTTTTACGGTTGAAAGATAGTCCGAATCCACCACTTATTGGTTTGGACAAGCGATTCCCGGAAATTTCGTCTTTTACAATGCGTCTTTCAACATCTCGTCTTCTACAACTTGTCTTCAGAAAACTCGTCTTTTGGATGCGATTTTGTAAACGCACTTTTCAAAAGACAAGTTTCTCCTATTTTTTGACTAAAATAATGTATTAAAAAACTTTTTTTACCTAATAGCAAACAAAAAAATGTTAGGTTAGTTAGTTGAGCATACTTAAAGTGGTGTCCGGAAATTTCGTCTTCTACATCTCGTCTTTCAACATCTCGCCTTCTATATTTCGTCTTCGGAAAACTCATATTTAAACATCTGGTCTTCGGAAAACTCGTCTTTTGGATGCGATTTTGTAAACGTACTTTCAAAAACGCGGGTTTCCGCCTTAATAATAGAATTTTCTTTGATTTTTGGGTTTTGCTTAGGCTGAAGAAAGAAATAAGGTTTTTACTCTTTAGTTCAGAAAGCATCCTTAAATACAAATTTACCATGATAAAGTTTTGTTTGATTTTTAGGTTTTGCTTAGGCTTAGGTTCTCAGTTTTTTTGAATGAGTTATTTAATAAAAGGTTATCCTGATAAAAATTTTGCTTAGGCTTAGCTAAAAAAAGGTTTTCAATACAATGTTTTGGTCAAAAATAGAAGAAACTTGTCATTTGAAAAGTACGTTTACAAAATTACATCCAAAACACAAGTTTTCCGAAGACAAGATGTTTAAAAGACAAGTTTTCCGAAGATGAGTTGTAGAAGACGAGATGTTGAAAGACGAGATGTAGAAGACGAAATTTCCGGGAACAACTTAAAGTTGCAGATAAACAAAATAATAAAACAAAAAAAAACATAAAAATCATGTGTTTCTGTGCTTCCCCTGCACGTAATGTACAAATAAGCATAATAGTTGCACGTCATCAGTGGGGGCTATTATACTTATGTTACAAACTAGAATAAAATACTAAGTTATTTTATAATTTTTTGTATGAATTTTTACATTAAACAAATATAAAAACAGTTATTAGATTAGCACAAAATACAAAATGCTTATTTTATAAGTTTATTCTAATAGAGTAGTGCATTTAATTTCGGCACTTTTCCAAATTGGGCATTTTTGATTTTGGAATATATCTTTGGTAATCCTGGACGGAATACGACGTTTGATAGCTCAAATGAGAGCTAATTATATGTAGATGACTGTCGTGAGCTTTTTATTTGTTATGTTATGATATTGTTATGTGAAATTGTGTGATTTATAAAAAATAAAATTGTTACTCGTTTTTAGAACATGGGTATTTCATGATTACGCAAGAAATTGGTTTAAAAATTAAACTGTCCTGGAAAAATTTAGTCTATTTTTGGAATTTTTAGTTCCTGTGGTTCTACGTTGCGTCTACTCTCTTAGAAGTGATTGCACTTTTTCGTGCAATATTAAGCAATAATTATTGCGTTCTGGTGGCTAGCGGAATTAATTGCATGATCTGCAAATTTTATTACAGTATTGGAATTGCAACATTTATTGCATACATATTGGAGTCTTGTGCCTGCAATTGTTTTGCAGGGGAACGGGACACGAGGGTACTGGACACGAGGGTACTGGACACGAGGGTACTGGACACGAGGGTACTGGACACGAAGGTACTGGACTTAAAAAAATTGCGTTCACCACAACCTCGCAGCATAATCGATTCATTATGCAACGGGGACACGAGGGTACTGGACACGAGGGTACTGACGAGCAAAAAACATAACCTTTCCGCATAAAACGGAATAAACTTATTGCATAACAATAGTTTATTATTTTTAAATATCATTTATTTGTTTGACTGACTTATAAAAGAGGATTATAAAAATAAATTTATTGAGAAAACATAAAACAAAAATAATAATTTCATAACATTAAAACATTTTCGTGTAATTTGTATACATTTTCGTGAATTTTTTTATATAATAACTAGCTTTAAAAATCTTGAGAATCTATGAGACGAATTGAAAGATAATAAGCATTAAGGTTGCTGTTATGCTATGATTTTGCTGTCAAAACATTTTTGTGGTTATTTTTCGTGGTGTGTTAAAAAAATGAATTCTTAAAAATGCCTTAACGGAAAAAATAACTGCAGAAATAATTGCAAATAAAACATTTTAATAAAATATTTTCCGAAAAACAATTGCTTGCCTTTTTTAACAGTAAATTTTTCGGTATTTTTAAAAAGCACAATATTATTGAAATATTATGATTTTAGCTTAATTTTTGGGCTTTGCTTAGGCTTAGGAAAATAAAGTTTACCGTGCAATGGGTTTTAAAGACTCCCAAGGATCCGTTGTTGGATTATTTAACTCACTACTTTATACTTAGATTTAAATGTATCAAATATCATACATGAAAAATCTAACAATTGTATGTTTTTGGGTTTTAAAAGGACATTTTGTTTGCCTTTTTTTAAATAATCAACATGTGTTCAAGTAAATTTCTAGACCTAGAGTGGACTAAAAAAGGCAAGAAGATATTTTTTACATTTCTACGGCTAAAATCTATTTTTGCAGGAGTTATTAATTTAAAGATTTTATTTTTAAAAACTTATTTATTTTAATCAAGTGTCGATGAAAGGAGTTTAAATATAAAAGGACAGCAAAAAACTGAAACTCGCTTCGTATTTTCGTACGAGTATATGATTTAGAAAAAAAAATACAGTAATTAAATAACTTCTTGGCGTTCTCATTCCACTCATGGTTGTTTAATAATAATTCTTTAGTTTTTTCAAAGGCAGGGTTTCGAAGCTTCAGAAATTCGGAGATAGCTTCAAACATTATCCTTGTTTTTATTAAAAACCCATGGTATAAATTGTGTGTAAAATAACCTTTAAAAATTTCATGTTTTAGTATGATGTTTTTTAAACAATTTACGTAGTTTTTTGATTATTAAATTGCATTATATTTAAGCAAGAAAAAATGTTGTTTATAATTAAAAACGAAACGACTTACGTAACGTTTAATTGCCTTCACGTTCAAACGATTAAAATTTAGTTCGGCTCATTCAGTTTAAAAAATTTACATATTTGTGGCAAACGTATTTTTTCTTAGCTCAGTACCCTCGTGTCCGGTACCCTCGTGTCCAGTACCCTCGTGTCCAGTACCCTCGTGTCCAGTACCCTCGTGTCCAGTACCCTCGTGTCCTAGAATCGTTTTGCAGTATCTGCAATTTTTTTCCAAGTTGTTTAATATTTCTTGCACATTTTTCTGCCGTCTAGCGGAAAACATTATTGCAGTTTTTGCAATTTTTTTGCAGAATTTTTAATATATTTTGCAGTTTTTTGTAGTTATTATTGCAGTATTGTAAGCGAAAAAGATGATATAATTGCGCGAATGATGATAGAAAACCGGCAAAAACGCAAAAGTTTTCTTGTATATTGATGTCAAAGCAACCACACTTTTCCTCAAACAAAAAACAATCTAGCTTTACAAAACTTATAATCCGGTAAAAGAACATTAGTTTTTCTGTGGCAAAAATGATATTGTTGCTATTTATTACATTTGTAAAATATAGATCTATACAAGAACTTTCCTATCAGTTGCAGCACAAAGAATTTTATTTATTAACGAACAGTAAATATGTGAGCATTTACGGATTCCAGAAAATGTATTATCAATATTTAAGCTGGCTTCATTAATTATGTGCCGCGCCGGGCTCCACGGCAAATTTGGAAAATAAGGAAAAATAGTTTTTTTAACGATTTTCTCATTATTTGTGTGTTGTCGTGCAAATATGATAGCAGATTCGAACTCAGCTACTGTAGATCCGCTCTATCAAAGTCTCCCGGTTGTGCCGTGATTCGCCCAGTATCTTCGATCTGCTATTTTCCTCCGCTGCTAAAAAACTTCGGATTCAGATTTGCCGTGCTGGAGGGGGCCATCGAATTTCTGGAGATTTCGAGCCGTGGAGGAAAATAGCACATCGAATATACTGGGCAAATCACGGCACAACCGGGAGGCTTTCATAAAGCGGATCTCGTTGAGTTCGAATCTGTAAACATATTTGCACGACAACACACATAATGAGAATTCGCAAAAAAAACTATTTTTGCCCAATTTTTACAAATTTTCCCTGGAGCAGGGCACATAATTAATCAAAACCCGGTTTAAGGTGAATAAAAATAGGTAGAGCAGTTCAAAGAAAAAAATGACCAAACAATTATCCCATGGCATTTCAAAGGGTCTGAAACACTTTTGATAATTGTTTTGTACTTTTTACTTTGGAGTACCACACCCTTGTTTATTGACTTTTGCCATTAAGAATAATTAATACACAAAAATATGACACTCAGTACTAAATCAAATTTTGTGCGCGTTTTGCTAAGAGATCGGGAAATGCCCGGTTTATTTATGCTCGCTTTTTGTATTCTCTACTTTGCCCGGTCTTGACCCTAATTAACGTAAGCAGGGGTATAAATTTCTGCCCTTTTCAGTCACTGAACACGCATAGATTCGAAATTTATGCTGAGTGCCATATTATCCTCTATAATATATTCTTGATATTACACAAATATTGCATAATATGTACCATAAGCTTTCATTTCCTTCTATCACACGTACATAAGCCCAATGATGCCTTTTATTAATCAATAAACGAGAATTATTGAAAACTAACTACCATAAAAACGGTGTTATCTTTACAGTTGAGTTACACCAAGTTGAGGCTGTTTCTAATCTGTTGAGAAAAGCTACCTTTCGAAGTTTTGTGAGGTATTGTGTTTAGGTCTGTGTGATGTGTGTTTACGTTAGTCGCAGTAAAAGTGGCTCAGCCACAGTCTCATATAACGCAGCTTTAGTTATTCACAAACAACATAGCAGAAAGGAATGTGATACTGCTGTGTTTTCTTCGGATGCATATGCGAGTATCAAAGGGGGGGGGGTAGGAATCTCAACCTCTTGTTGATGTTAAGCCCTTTTCACCAGCCCAACACTTGGACGCTCTAAAGTGAACATTGGGAAAATGGTGAACGGCTAAATCGAACATGATGAACATTGCGATGCGACACATAAGAATTCCAAGCGTTGTTCACCAATCTTCACTTTAGAGTATTCAAGCGTTAGGCTGGTTAGAAGGGTTTATTATCCTATATTTTAACCATCCATAACAGCATGTCTACCGTGACCCACCATAAAACGATGGTAGAACTTCTTATCCCCAGTTCTCAACACCCACAAAGTTGAAGAAAACACAGGAGTGTCATATTCTTCTCTGTTGTAAATTCATGAATTAAACACTGTGTTCAATTGTGTAAATACGCAAGAAATTTCACTGTGTTCAATTTTCATTGCTTTTAATTAAGGATTGATAGAGAAATTTGCAAGACGACCAGCGGCGCTTCGACCCCAATGCTTGTTTTATTTTTCACCGCTCTTTTTATTTTTTTTTGTTCTATAGAATAAAAAAATAAAACAAGCGTTGTGTTCGAAGCGCTGCCGGGCGTCTCGCAGAAAATCTTCGATTTCTCCATCAATCCTTAAAGGTGTGGTGCGGAGTCAAACTTTTTGTTTTCGATTTTGTTAAATTTTTGTGAAAATATTACTTCTGCCCCCAATAGCACACAAAAATTTTTTCAACAAAATATCTCCAGTGGTTTAGGATTTATGCCCCCCCCAAAAAAAAAATGGTGTTTTTCGACAATTCTGTACGTGACAGATTGCTCAATGGGTATAACGATTTACGTTACAATTTATGCACTCAAAGAAAGCGACTAATTTCTACTTTAATTTAATACCTTGATCGTTAAAATTAGGAAAGTATTTGTCGAAATATTGCGTTTCCCGTACAAAAAACCCGCGATTTTTTTGTTAAAAACACCAAACGACGGCACTGATTTTGTGAATTTTGCCGAACCTTTCTTTCCTTCATTTCGCATTTCTAGCGAAAAAGTTGAGTGTTTTTTTGTACGAGAAACGCAATATCTCGACAAATACTGCACCAATCTTAACGATCAAGGTATCAAATTAAAGTAAAAAGTAGCCGCTTTCTTAGAATGCATAATTTGTAACGAAAATCGTTATACTCATTGAGCAATATTTCAGGTACAGAATTGTCGAAAAACGCCATTTTTTGGGGGTCGTAACTTCTGAACCACTGGAGATATTTTGTTGAAAATTTTTTGTTAGCTATTGGGGGCAGGGGTAAGGTTTTCACAAAAAATTATCAAAATCGAAGACAAAAGTTTGACTCCGCACCGGAACCTTTAATTAAAAGCAATGAAAATTAAACACAGTGTTTCTTCGGTATCTAGTGTGCACATTGCGTAAAAAATTCAAAGTAATCGCTCGTAATCATAAATTATCGGTGTTTTTTATAATACAAGTTCTTCAGTGTTTACTCAACCAATATAAATTTTTCGACCAAACATCATAGTTTTTTTCTGAATTCCTGACGAAAGTTCTATGGCAAAATTTCAAGTTTTTGTGTCCGCAGTAAAATTTATGTTTTCAGTGAAATGGTCCTAAGCACCATGGTCTCATTTTGTTTTGTTAAAATTGTGTATAAATACAGAATAAGCTCAACAAACACAATTTTAAAATAATAACTTTCTACTCTTTGAATTATGTTCATTAAAAAACAGTGTATAATTAATATATTAACCCCTAGCGGGTCTTGGAATTCCGTCCGGGTGATTGTTCAACTTCATTTGTTGTTAACTTTCAACTGATTGCGCTAAAAAGTTTGAAAAAGCGACAGGTATCACAACAGATCGACAAATGACCATCCCACCTCCAAAAACGCCACGACAAATGATGTGGTGCAATTCTTTGACTTGCAAGGAGTTCAACAAAATATATTGTTTTTGAATCCGCACAGCAGCAGTTGCGATTCCAGTCATATCCTCCCCAAATTTTTTTAGCACTTCAAGCGCATGAGTTGGTATGTTTTCCTGAATTTCGGGCATATCGGGTAAGCTGGGAAAGGAAAAGTCATCTTCGGCTAAATTTTTTTCTCTGCCTTCCAATAATACTTCCACTAAAACTGTGATATTTGATTCCTGTGACATTTTTAAATTTCATCTTTTTCTGAGGTTTAAAATAACCGTTATTCACTTTTGCGAAAAACAATGCAAATAACCATTCTGTAAATAAAACATCAGGCAATCAGGGTTATATTGCAATATTTTTGCGCATGTATAAATAAAAATTGCGCAGTCTGCACTTTTTTTTGCAGAAACTGCAATGTTATCAGGGGTAAATGTTATTATTATTGTACTTTGTGCAATGAATTGGCGGATTCTGCAATATTTGTTATGTATCCACTCTGCTGCAAAAATATTGCAATTTTTTTACTTGCCAAGATTTTGCACTTTGTGCAAAATCCAGCAAAATACTGCAAAAAAATTGAAGGTCATGCAATAAATATTGCATTTTCCAATTCGCAATATTTATTGCAGTTCAAATGCAATGCTTTTAGAGAGAGGAGACAACAAAAAAAAAAAGAACGGCACACAAGCAAAAAAAAAGGAAAAAAAAAAGAAAAGAGGAAACACAAAAAAAAAAAAATAAAAACCTCTCCCAATCCGCATTTCACCAAACAGAGAAGCTAAATAAAGAAAACTGTCAAAATCGCTTTTTAGAGAGTATCGATTTTTTGACAAAAAAAAAAAACAAAAAAAAAAAAGAAATCAAAAACCCAATAAAGCGCCGAAATTAAATGCATACATTTAATTTTGGCAATTTTATTATTTTTAAATCCAATTAAATAAAAAAAAAAACCAACTTCAAAGGGGAAACTTTTGTGACCCAACCAAAAGGGGCCGAAAAAAACCCCCATGACGAAACACCCCCAAAACCACCATAAACGTTACAAAATCCCCATAAGGTGGTGTAAATTCCCAATGAAACAGTGCAAATTCCCCATAAAATGGTGTAAATTCCCCATAAATATAATGAGTTTGCAGTATTTCCTTAAAATTTTAACACTTGGAAAATATAACAAAACTTTATCATGATAAAGTTAGCTTGATTTTAGGGCTTTGCTTAGGCTTAGAAAAAATTAAAACATTTTTAATGCTTTTATAATTAAAATTTAGTTTTTTTTTAACACATTTTAGTTTGCAAACGCATTTCTGATTGTTATGGGGAATTTGCACTACTTTATGGGGAATTCGCACTACTTTATGGGGAATTTGGCCATGGGGATTTTACACTACTTTTATGGGGATTTTGCACGTCACCACTACTGTTTGTTTTATTTACACGCGTTTTAATTTTTTAAGAATTTTTTATAATATTATTATTTTTCCGTGTTTTTTAATATTTTTTAAATATTTTAATTCGTCGTTTAATTTCATTTTTTATTTTATTATCCGTCTAATAATTTTAAAAATTTTTAATAAAAAGTTATATTTTTTTAAAAAAGTTTAATTTTCATTCAACTATTTTTGTATATAAACATTATTTTTCTTAAACCACTGCTTGTTTTTTCATTGCATGTAGGGTAGTGCATTTAATTTCGGCACTTTTTTGTTTTATGGTGGGTCACGGTAGACATGCTGTTATGGATGGTTAAAATATAGGATAATAAACCCTTCTAACCAGCCTAACGCTTGAATACTCTAAAGTGAAGATTGGTGAACAACGCTTGGAATTCTTATGTGTCGCATCGCAATGTTCATCATGTTCGATTTAGCCGTTCACCATTTTCCCAATGTTCACTTTGGAGCGTCCAAGTGTTGGGCTGGTGAAAAGGGCTTAACATCAACAAGAGGTTGAGATTTCTACCCCCCACCCCCCCCTTCTTTGATACTCGCATATGCATCCGAAGAAAACACAGTAGTATCACATTCCTTTCTGCTATGTTGTTTGTGAATAACTAAAGCTGCGTTATATGAGACTGTGGCTGAGCCACTTTTACTGCGACTAACGTAAACACACATCACACAGACCTAAACACAATACTTCACAAAACTTCGAAAGGTAGCTTTTCTCAACAGATTAGAAACAGCCTCAACTTGGTGTAACTCAACTGTAAAGATAACACCGTTTTTATGGTAGTTAGTTTTCAATAATTCTCATTTATTGATTAATAAAAGGCATCATTGGGCTTATGTACGTGTGATAGAAGGAAATGAAAGTTGATGGTACATATTATGCAATATTTGTGTAATATCAACAATATATTATAAAGGATAATATGGCACTCAGCATAAACTTCGAATCTATGCGTGTTCAGTGACTGAAAAGGGCAGAAATTTATACCCCTGCTTACGTTAATTAGGGTCAAGACCGGGCAAAGTAGAGAATACAAAAAGCGAGCATAAATAAACCGGGCATTTCCTGATCTCTTAGCAAAACGCGCACAAAATTTGATTTAGTACTGAGTGTCATATTTTTGTGTATTAATTATTCTTAATGGCAAAAGTCAATAAACAAGGGTGTGGTACTCCAAAGTAAAAAGTACAAAACAATTATCAAAAGTGTTTCAGACCTTTTGAAATGCTGTGGGATAATTGTTTGGTCATTTTTTTCTTTGAACTGCTCTACCCATTTTTATTCACATGTGCCGTGCTCCACGGAAAATTGGGCAAAAATAGTTTTTTTTGCGAATTTCTCATGTGTGTTGTCGTGCAAATATGTTTACAGATTCAAACTCAGCGATATCTGCTTTATGAAAGCCTCCCGGTTGTGGCGGGGTTTTGCCAGTATAATAGATGTGGTATTTTTCCTCCACGGCTCGAAATCTCCAGAAATTCGATGGCCCCCATCCAGCACGGCAAATCGTGAATCCGAAGTTTTTTAGCAGCGGAGGAAAATAGCAGATCGAAGATACTGGGCGAATCACGGCACAACCGGGAGACTTTGATAGAGCGGATCTACAGTAGCTGAGTTCGAATCTGCTATCATATTTGCACGACAACACACAAATAATGAGAAAATCGTTAAAAAAACTATTTTTCTTTATTTTCCAAATTTGCCGTGGAGCCCGGCGCGGCACATAATTAATGAAGCCAGCTTAAATATTGATAATACATTTTCTGGAATCCGTAAATGCTCACATATTTACTGTTCGTTAATAAATAAAATTCTTTGTGCTGCAACTGATAGGAAAGTTCTTGTATAGATCTATATTTTACAAATGTAATAAATAGCAACAATATCATTTTTGCCACAGAAAAACTAATGTTCTTTTACCGGATTATAAGTTTTGTAAAGCTAGATTGTTTTTTGTTTGAGGAAAAGTGTGGTTGCTTTGACATCAATATACAAGAAAACTTTTGCGTTTTTGCCGGTTTTCTATCATCATTCGCGCAATTATATCATCTTTTTCGCTTACAATACTGCAATAATAACTACAAAAAACTGCAAAATATATTAAAAATTCTGCAAAAAAATTGCAAAAACTGCAATAATGTTTTCCGCTAGACGGCAGAAAAATGTGCAAGAAATATTAAACAACTTGGAAAAAAATTGCAGATACTGCAAAACAATTGCAGGCACAAGACTCCAATATGTATGCAATAAATATTGCAATTCCAATACTGCAATAAAATTTGCAGATCATGCAATTAATTCCGCTAGCCACCAGAACGCAATAATTATTGCTTAATATTGCACGAAAAAGTGCAATCACTTCTAAGAGAGTAGCCATGAAAAATGCTCTAAGAATAGAGCAGGAAAAAGGGGCGATTTTTACTCGGACCTATGTTTAGACAGAAAAGATGTGGACTAGTCTGAGATGGACATTATGTGAACTATAGGAAATGTGCATTTGGTTTGGCCAGCTGCTCACTAAATAAAATTTTATCATATGATAATGATTTGTTTATACATTGATTTACTCACACACCACCTTTGCATTTTTTTAGTTTGATGAAATGTCAATTGACAAAATCATACTGACAGCAATCTTTGACAAGCGCGAAATCGCCACTTTTTCAATTAGAAAGTTACATTTGTATTTGTAAAAAACAACTATAAATTTGAAAAAGTGGCGATTTTGCGCTTGTAAAAGATTGCTGTGAGTATGGTTTTTTCATTTGAAATTTCATCAAACTAAAAAAATGCAACAGTGCTGTGTGATTAGAGAAAATTATAAAAAATCATTATCATATGGTAGAAATTTTTATTTAGTGAGCAGCTGCCCAAACCAAATGCAAATTTCCTATAGTCCACATAATGTCCATCTCAGACTAGTCCACATCTTTTCTGTCTAAACATACGCCCGGAAAAAATCGCCCCTTTTTCCTGCTCTAGTCTTAGAGCATTTTTCAAGCCTAGTTATGATGTATCTAACGGTAATAGTTCCATTGCTTACCGATGTTCTATTTTGAGATGTAGTTTGATAAATTTAAAGCTTAAAAAACAGTTTTTAGCCATTTAAAAAATTTGATTCACTCATTTTTCTCCTGAAATTTTATAAAAAGTTAACGAAAAATAGGGGACAACTTTTAGATGTGGTTTGGAGTAAAACGTTATTCAAAAATTTAAGAAAATTAAAAAATCGATGTTTTTAAAAGAAAAATCAAATAAAAAAATCCTGAATTAGTTTTTTAATCAAATACAATTCAAAGTGTTAATTAGACTTGTGTCTAACTATTTCCAATCTTTTATTAAAATCTAACTGAATCAATTTTTTTAATTTTCATTTAAATTTTTTGATCTTAACACTGAGAAACTACATTTTTAAAAGTATATTTTACAAGAGAGATATCAGATGGGCCGGTAGCCCAGTGGTTAACGTGTGGAACTTGGATCCTCGGACCCATAAGTTCAAGTCTTTTGCAGGCAATATTAACCTCAAAAAAATTTATTTTTAATTTTTAACTTTTTAATTGAAAAAGTGTTTTTTATTCAAGATACCCTAATTAAAAACTGAAAAAAAGAATATTTTTGGTAATGAATTTTATTATAATATAATGTATATTTGACTTATTGTTTTTGACTTACTGATTATTGTATTTTATTGGTGTCATTTAATAATTGTGGACGATAACAATTTTTTAAGAAAAATGAATTGTCAAAAATTGGATGAGCAGGTCAAATTACGTTAGTAAAAATTAATTAGAAAAGATATGCCATCAAAAACTAACTGTGGTGTTCTACTTTAACTGATCTTTACTCAAGCGCGTGCAAAAAATTTTGAATGGATCTTTAGAAAATAAAATCGTTTAAATATTTAAAAAATAAAATAACAGTTGCGACCACAACATATCCCTAATTGTTTTTAATTTTTCACAAATTAAAACGTTGAAAAATCTTTGTTGGGTTCCTGATTTTTTTTTTAAAACTAACACCTTGGCTAATAAAAAAATTTCTCCAATAACTCATTGTAAAAAAACTATACATTTAAAACATTGTGTAATTTATTCATTATAAAAATACTGGTACTGAAATTAATACTAGTACTAATTCCTAGAATACTTGAATTAAATTTGGTTTTTTGAAAAAATACTGGTACTGTACTCAAAATAAAATTTCAGGTAAGGATATTCTGGTCCTGTACTGCAACCAAAATGCCGACTGTACTTTTGCTAGTACAGTACTGTACAGTACCAGTGGTACTTTACTGGAATATTTTTGGACAACCAGCATAGTACTGGTACCATCTGGAATAACACTACTAATAAGAGCACTGTAACAACACTCTTAGTCACTTTCTCTTTCTTAATTTTCCCTCTATGTACGATTGGCGCTGGTTGACATGTACCCTCTTCCTACGCTAAAAAATTCGTATTTAAAACTAGTCTAATATAGTCTGAAAGCAGTTTTTTTGGGAATGTTCTGGTGATAACAAATAAATCTTCAGTTTACTGTGGGAATTTCATTTTGTTTTAAAATAAAAGAAACGACAATATCACTGAAAAATACAAGAAATATGTTAATCAAATGGTTGACGCTGGCAACCTGTTTTTTTTTTAAATTTCTTAAAATAACTTTGCCAATCAAATTGCCATTTCAAAAAATATAAAACGTTTTTAGAAGTTTGCAAAACACCCATCTAGTTTTTAGTCAATAAAAAGATCATGGTTTTTTTAACAGATACAGTAGATACTGCTAAATTTTTTATGGTTTTTGTCATGTTTTACTTGTTCCTGAATTCTTAGTGCTAAATAATGTTAAATTTTAAAATTTAACGGTGTATGATTAACTAAAATCACTTTTATCAAAATTTGGAAGAACTTTTGAGGAGGAACAAAGTTTGATAAAGTTTGACAAAGTTTGACGCTTCTGAAAAAAATTTGCCGCTTTTTAATTAAAAAATTTAGTACAAGGCTTTTTGTTTTTGCTTCCCCATAGCTAAAATTTTAAAAAGTTTTAATGCAGTGCGGTTCTCTGGAAAAGGTCCTTTTATCTCCGATTTAAAAAAAAAGTTTTTTGTCTTAAAAATACTTATTATGCAATACCGTCTATTTCTTACTGTTCTTCTAAAATGGTGTGAAAGTAAAAAAAAAAGTCGGTCAAAATTTTTTTAATTTTTAATAATACTGTAATAAATTTGCTACCCATGTTTTTAATTGGGTATAACCATTTGTCAATTTTAAATTAAGGAACCACTGCTTTTATAACAACAACAATCTTTATAACCCTCAAAGTTATGTCGATAGTTATGTCAATAGTATGCGTTAAAAATTAACAACAGATTTTTTAGAGCAGAAGCGGGTCGGCTATGGATATTCCATATGACCGCCTAAAACCCTCTTACAGCACTGTTGCTGGTATAAGGTTTTAGTCAGAGGCCTCACCGCTAATAGAAAATTTTAGGAATTGGTGTGATGTGAGATTTGTTTTCAATAAAATATAACACAAAATAATAAACTATCAAACTAAACAAAAACTAAAAATAAAACTTTAAAAAATTTACTAAAAAAACTAAAATTTTATATATTTGTTTAACTTAAGCAATTATAATTATATATATATATATATATATATATATATATATATATATATATATATATATATATATATATATATATATATATATATATATGTATATATATTCTGGTATATTCTGCGCATTTTTTTATTAAAATTATTTTAATATTTCGGAAAATAATTATTAAAATCACAAATAACTTTTAACTTGTCAAAAAACAGCGAATTTAAAATTTTATTTGTCGAACTTAAAAGGCCTATGACCAAAAAGCCCTCATTTAAGTGTGCATTTTAGAAGAAAAGAATTCAAAACAAGCAATTAATTTGCAGAAAACTAATACTACAACTGTGTCAGGAATAACAACAAAGAGTTCAAAACAAGCAGCTAATTTGCAGCAAACTAATACTACAACTGTGGCGGGAATAACAACAAATGGGGTCCCAGTATCTCAAAGATTAAAAAACGGTAAAGTAGGATTTTACAAAGCATATGTATTTATTTGTTTACTTGTTTGGTGCTTGCCGTGTTATTTAATGTTGGAGTAAAAATTCTTTGCGGTATTGTTAGTTTTTAGTGTGTTTGTGGATAAAATAATGGTGATAAAATTTTACAATATGCAGCAGTGACATAATTTTTTCGCTTATAAACCCATTTTTTAGATTATTATTACAAAAGTTAATCGTTGATACTCTTACAAGTACCTGGAAAATTCATTCCTAAATATTGACTACCAAGTTAAAGTCTACAATCGCTACAGAATTAAGCTACAAACCAGTTTTATTTAGGTCTATCGATTTATTTATTAAAATAGTAAAAACAAACACAAGTCCTATTTAAAAATGTTGTATATCTTTGGAAGCAAAGTGAAAACCAAAATTTATTGGCTCTTTTCTATTTCCAGTGCTTTTAGTACCTTTGAAAGTTTTTGCAGCAAAAGCACCGTTTTTTTATTGCTAGAAAATGGCATGTGATGTCGCAAACGGCTAAAATTCAATACAGTGTTGTTATCATTAACACGGTATTTGGTTTATAAAAATTGTTACGTATTTCAGGTAATTATTAGATTAAAATCTTTGTGGGGACGATATGTAGTTACATCAATTTATTAGATAAAAATCTTATTTATAAACAAAGTTTTCTAAAACTGCAAAACTAGACCTAATTATGTGTTTAAAAATAGCGCAGAAAAAAAGACACAAAATCTCCCTGGTTATTTGTAAAGACAAGAAAGAATACTGCTTAGAATAAAAAAAAAACTAAAAAAATAATGTTTTACACCATTTTGTGGACTGGCAAAAACAATGAAATTTAAAATTTTATATGTTGTTTAATATAAAATTGTAGGTATTTCTGTGTGTCTTTTCCCCAGTTCCTCCCCAAAACCCCTAGATATTAAGTTAAGTTATATTGACTTTATTTAAATGCTTAGGAGTGCGGTAAAATTAAAATTCTTTCTTTGTTTAAAAATATAACATGGACATATTTATAAGGGATACTGCATTTTCATTTTATGAATTTAGAAGTTGAAATATTTTTGGCATTTTAATTGGTTGAAACTTACTTATTTTTGCATTTGAATTGGTTGAAACTTTAGTTTCTATACTAGTCAATTGAAAAAACTATATCAGAAATAATTGCCAAAATCATCCTGAAATTTTTTAACCTAAACAACGCATTTGAACTAAAAGAGTAGTCACCTTCCTCCTGAAACAGATGAGGCTAAGTGAAGTGTTAATAGAAAGGTTATAGATGACGGCATGTATGCAATTATATATGACTAAAAACTTGAACAATTTTTTTTAACTTTTATTTATTGACATATTTATTAAATTGACAGAAGCTAAAACTGTAAAATATAGTTTATATTTTTACGCTATAAACCTATTTTTACTTTGACTCTTACTGTGACGACCCAAAATAGAAACCAAAATAACTAAAGGTAAACCCATTTTAGCTGCAACAGTTGTTTGTTGAATTAAAAAATGGCGCCTTTTAAGTAACTACTCAAATCTTGAGAATTTGATGTCACTTTATCAGTCAATAAGATTCGATTTGATACGGAGTATTTAATTATATATGTGTTTTTAAACCTGGTTTTCCAATAGTGCCGTGGCGCAATCAGTTAAGGCGTAGTTGCTTTAACAGTGGTAAGGAGGTTGAACCCTTGTAAAACCAAATTTTGTTTTCATGTTAATAAGTTTTTTAAAATTTTTTTATAATTTTAGAATTTTATTCACATAACTTAACAACAAAAACATGATTTGGTTCCTAATTATTGCCAATTTCTCAAAATTTTTGTGATTTGAATAGTCTAAATTATAATTTTTATGTAAGTAAAAAAACCATAATTTTTGCTATTTTTTACATTTGGTTTTGCTGCTTAACGCTTTGCAGTGAAAACTATCAAAAAAAACCCTTAACATTTGATTTTTAAATTATAACTTTCACAAACTCATTGAATTTTCTAAAAATTGCTGTTCTTGTGTGTATGAAAAAATCTCTCTGCATTAAAGTCATGTGGGCGTGTCTAAATTAGTCACGTGAGCACACTGTTGCAGCTACATTTGGTTGACCTTTAGGCGCTGAAAAATTTGAAGAGGTAAATTTATTGAAAAATTTGGATGATACAGGAATTGAAACCGTTTCCTCCAAAAACAACTCTGGCGTATTATCCATTACACCAGGCCAGACAAAGAAAGAAGAACGATAATCATCGCCTTTCATTAACACTTGCATTTTGAGTTTTCACTGAAGAGACACTATGTGTCACACCTTTTCACCAAAGGAAGATTTTATTTTAGCCACTTCCATTCAATCGGCACACTTCCATCAACCCAAGCAACCCCGTCTATCTACTGTAGACCAGGGGATACACTGGTATACATACCCAATGGTGTGTATCAGCCACCAAAAATGTGACGACCCAAAGTAGAAGCAAAAAAAACCCGGCGCTGAATAATTTAGACAACCAATTTAATTGAACATTTTGGCCAATTTAGGAATATACTCCATAACCTCCAAAGTAGACTCTGGCGTGCTAGCAATTACACCATAGGCCAAACAAAGAAAGGAGAAAGATAATCGCCTTTTATTAACGCTTGCAATTTGAAGATTCACAATATCAAGGAAAACCTCATGAGCAAATTCAATTTCTTATAGAAAAATCACATGTTCCTTTTTGTGCTTAACAAGGGAAGTTCACTGATCACCGGAAAGTGTGGAAAACCTATGTGTTTTATAGGTATTTTACAGAAGGGACACTATGTGTCACAATATCAAGGAAAAACTCATGAGCTATGTGAAGTTACTGAAGGGACACTATGTTGTCACACCTTCCCACCAAAGGAAGAGCTGCTCTTAGCCACTTCCAGTTTATCCGCACACCTCCATCAACTCCAGCAAGCCCGTCTATCTACTGTAGACCTGGGCGGTACACTGGTATACATACCCGGTGGTGTGCATCGGACACAAAATATGTGACAACCCAAAGTAGAAGCAAAAAAAAACCCGGCGCTGAAAAATTTAGACAACCAATTTTATTGAAAAATTTGGCCAATTTAGGAATATACTCCATAACCTCCAAAGTCGACTCTGGCATGCTATCCATTACACTATAGGCCAAACAAAGAAAGGAGAAAGATAATCGCCTTTTATTAACGCTTGCAATTTGAAGATATGAAGAATCCCTTACACCACCGGGTATGTATACCAGTGTACCGCCCAGGTCTACAGTAGATAGTCGGGCTTGCTGGAGTTGATGGAGGTGTGCGGATAGGATTTCGCCTTACCTTTTGTGACCAGCACATATAACCTATAACATATATAACATAACATAACACATATAACATAAACAATTTAACAGACATCTGTGTATGAATGTATCATTTGTGATTTCAGGTGGGAATACTCATAGAAATTACTCAACATTTTGATGAACTATGAAGGTGATGGGTTATGAAAATAGTGGAACTAAATAAAGTTCCACTTCAAAAATTCATAAAATCTACAAATGCACCATGCAGATTATTACAATATCATTGAAGTTTTTTTTGGGATATTTGGTAAAATTGTGATATACCAGTGAAACATAAGAATATATGGTTGTGAAAATACTAATTTTGACGTTCAAAAAGAAAATTTTATAGCCGCCCATTTACCGCTACACCACAAAAATAACATTTTTTTGAACCAAAACTATGGGTGACATTTTACTTTAAAGGTTGATCAGGTCCTAAGTTTTGAAAAACCAAGTATTAACACTTGCCAGCCCAAAAGCTTTCTTGTCAATGGGGTACAAAAGGTGACTACTATCGATTCAGGCATTGTTAACGATTGTCCTTTACATTTGGCACGTTTTTTGAAGTACCTGCATTTTTGACGATTAGCTCAAAGACGACATTGCTTTCTCCACTGCTTTTGGGTCATGCCCTGCGGAGGATTTGCATATTGATCTGCCTCTAAGTCTTCATTAAAAGTGACTTCCGTTGAATATTTGCAAATAATATTTTTATAAGGATTTTGTTGTTCATCTTTGCTATCTTTTGAGTGGTCAAGTAGTGCAACTTTGGGTTGACCATTATTAATTATGGCTTATAAAACCAATTTTGGTGTTTTTGGCAACAAACTAAAATTGGAATTAAAGAAAACCGTTGGAGTGGGGATGGAGTTAGTGTGCTTTTTACAAGCGCAGGGGGTTTGGACTGGTTGATATAAGGTTTGAATCTCTGGAGGTTTGCCCACTCTGGTTTAGTTTTGCGACCCTGAGTATTTTGAATTTGAGCGATACTTTTATCAGGATCTAGAGCAAAGTACATTATATGAACCTACCCATTTTGATTTAACAAATTTTGAGCGATTGGTTGGTTTGATCACCGTATTATGCTTAAGAACATGATTTTTGATTGCAATCGCTTTGTCACAAATTGTCTTATTGTAGTTTCACTTTTGTCCTTTCTGAGCTTTGGAAGCATTCGTTTGGCTAAGTCGCGTGCTTCAGTCATGACGACTTTGGCGTGGTAAAGATAGTTGTCTTTGTAGTCTACATATTTTGAATGAACGATACTTTTGGTATTTGGTATCAACTGGAATTCTCATGTCGCGACCAAAGACAAGGCAAAAGGGACTTTTACAGGTGGATTCTTGAGCAGCGCGGTTATATGTGCTGGTCACAAAAGGTAAGGCGAAATCCCAATTGTTGAAGCGTTCATTAACATATGGCCTGAGCATATTGCATAGTGTTTTATTGAAGCGTTCAGTAAGACCGTTCGCTTGAGGATGGTAAGCGGTAGTCATTATTTTTTGAACAGAGCTAATTTGGCAGAGCTCTGCAATTATTTCACTTTGGTGATTGACTTGTTCCAATATAATTTTTGTGATTGTTTCTGCTTATATGGGGACCAGCAATTTTAGCAAAATCTTTTATAAAATGACAATAGAAATTAGCAAGTCCATGAAAAGATCGGACTTCACGCTGGTTATGTGACCCAAAAATTCCACTGATGTTTGACCAAAAAGGGTTTAGTGTGAGTTTAACTTGACAGAGTCGGTTGAAGACAGTTTGTCCCTCTCCCTGAGCCGTGTTGGCTTTGGTTGCATTATAACCAACGGACTTATTTATAGTGTTTGTTTTGGCTCTTTCCCCCCTTTTTTGTAAGAATTGGCAAAAATTGGTGAAGAC
>JASAMX010017236.1:0-14268 GCA_030248175.1 Microlaimidae sp. YZB2_3
TTTAGGTTAAAATTTTTTATGGTTACCGGGTACATATCTAAATAATCTCAAATTTGACAAATGATAATTTTGTCATTTTCATTTTAAGTGACGTGTTTATATTCATATATAAGCTTTCAACGCACTGATTAAAAAAATTTTTTTTAGCGGTTACCCAATATTCCAATAATAATTCAATGATTATGATGATATTAAAATAATATATAATAATGTTTTACTGTACAATCCAATCTGTATTTTGTTTTCTTGTGAATTGTTTGATTTTAATTATAAATTTAAAAATCATTTCCATGCAAAAATTGGCTACTCGCTAAATTTGATCTATTTTCACTAAAAAACTTTTTGGTAATTATTTCATTATTAAAAACAAGAAAGATTAATCTGTTTTAAAAATACATGTTTACGAAGCTTTACTTTATTAGGGCTCAGCTGTGTTTTTATAAGTTATAAAATTTGTAAGCTGATTTATCGCCGTTTAGCATTTACCTCATATCCGTTTAAGGCTAATTTATTTTGCGGATATTATATTTAGGTTACAATATTAAACTTTTATTAAACTTTTTAAGGAAATTATTTTTACATAAAAACTTAACCGGTACTCATTGGAATTTTGGTTCTTTTCCTTTTAAACTTTTTACTAAAAAAATTATTTTCAACAAAAAATTAATAAGATCTAAGTATTTAAGTTCCGTTACCAGTAATCGTTTCGGCAATCACTTGAGTCAATCCTCACTAGGCGTTGATTGGTTTTGAGGATGCATTAATTTCTGCTGAACTTGTAGTATATTACCATAAGAAACACAAAAAAAGCAAAATCCGTTCAAAAAAACGGAGAGTTTACAGTCACAATAAAAAGTTAATTATTTTTCTGGAAAATTAGATTTAGTCTTCACATTAGGCTTACGCTTAAGCTTTAAATTAATAACTCGCATAAAAATTTCCTATTTAAATCTCAACCAGGAGTTTTTATTACATAGTTATAAGTTAAACTAGCTTTATAAACTAGTTTTATTATAAGACACTCTCCTGATACAAAGCGACCTTGACATTGAATGCATTGTTTATTTCAAATATCTTTTAAATAAGCACAAACTTTTCAAATACAATTGTCTCACATTAAACTGGGTTTGACTGACTGACGTAGGGTAACTGACTTAATTTCGGCCACCTTTTTTATTTTTTTGTATAAGTTTTTTTTGGTTTTTTCAATCGACCCAAAATTTGGTCTGAAAATCAAACGATAGCTATTTTTGTTATTTCAGTGCAAAATTTTAAATTTCTGTTACACTTAAAGATCAGTGGATGTTTTAAATTCGTTTTTTAGTGGCTGAAATTAAGGTGCGAGCCATTAACTTCGCCCACCTAGAAAAAACTGGCTATAACTATTGACAAGCTGAACAATAAAAATATTTAAAGGTTGCAAATTTATTTTAGGTATTGTTCATGGTACATATAACTTAATTTTTCCCGTTTGCAAACTTTAATAGTAATTAGCAAGATTTTATAAAATTATGTCAAAACCTTAAAAAAACAAGTTTTAATAACCTGTATTTTTTGTTGAATTTTTATTTTTGGCTTAAAAAACGCAAAAAAAAGTTAAACGAACAAAAAAAGCTTTATAAACACGGTAGTACGATGATATTTAAAAACAGTAAAAAAACGTCAGTTTCTTTCACCTAAATTTTAAGGTGGCCGAAATTAACTGAATCTTAAAATGCGCAGTTAGTTAAACGCGTTGCAAAGTGATTTTGAAGAAAATATCAAAACATGAAAATTAACAACTTTGAGCCTTAAATAGAAGATATTTTAACGTTATATTGTGTTTCGTTCTAAATTTGATGCAGTTTAAACACAAAGCAAAAATTAAGAAAATCACAAAAAATTCACTTTTTGTATGAAAATGTTGATAATGCAGAATAACAAAAATAAAAAACTTTCGCAAAAACACTTTATTCAACATTAATCCAGTTATTTTGAGCTAGTTCTTTTGTGTTCTAAAAATAAGCCAATTTTTTAACACCCTAAATTGGTGGCCGAAATTAAGGCCTGGGCGAAATTAAGTCAGATACCCTAATGGACAAAAAACAAAAAATTAGTTTTCAGAATCAGCATGCCCTAAGAGTCACTACGAAAAAAAATTTTTATAATAAAACTGCAATTTTTTTAAATTATCGAGAGGCAAAATATGTAAGTTTGCGTGAAATGATGTAAGAGTATATATTTGATTCATTGAAAAAATCTCATAAATTTATATTTAAACAGAAAAAACTTCGAAGGCAAAAACCAGCAGTGAGTTTTTTGAATCAAAATAAACAATCTTAAAATATTATGTAGACTTTCACACTGTATTTTTAATGAAATATTAAATAAAAATTTATCTTATAGAAGCAATACATTTTATTCTCAAGAAATTCACAATCTTTATTGAGTTTGATTTGATTTCTTTTTTTGCAAAACTTCTTAAACTTTAACAGAAAAATGAACGAAAAATTTTGCTTGGTGTTTCTGCTTGTCGCAATGGCTGCCATTGATCAAAGCGAAGGGTGGTTTATAAATTGGAAAAAAGTACGTTAAACCACCTTTTGACTGACCGATCTAATAGACAAAAGACAAAAAAAATGAGGTAAAATAAAAAAATTAAATTATCGAGAGCGAACTTGCATAAGTGCGCGTGGAATGTTGTAGGAGTATACATTTGATTCATTGAAAAAAATGTCATAAATTCAAAATTTAAACAGAAAAAAACTTCAATAGCAAAAACCCGCAGTGAGTTTTTGAGGATAAAAATAAACAATTTCAAAATATTTTATACCCTCTCATTCTGTATTTTCAATGAAACATTAATTTTAAAATAAAAATTTATCCTATATAAGACTCAATTCTCGAGACACTCACAATCTTTATTGAGTTTATTTTATTTATTTCCTTTGCAAAATTTTTAAAACTTTACCAAAAAAATGAACGGAAAATTTTGTTTGGTGTTGCTGCTTGTCGCAATGACTGCCATTGATCAAAGCGAAGGATGGTTTATAAATTGGAAAAAAGTACGTTAAACTGAATAATTAAATATAAATTCGAGAATTTTTTGACCCACAAAATTTTACAAAAATATAATATTTCACAAAAACTAGTTTCAAATTTATCAAAATCAGAAAACACATAAGGCTTTGTATGTTAATTAGGAAGTACTTCAAAAATTATATACATGGCTTTTTGTCCACTATATTCTCGCAGTAGTGGTTGCTCTAAGATTTTGGGTATCAAAATTATTAAAATGATGTTTTCCATAGTTTTATGCGAGATTTTTTTCAAAAGTCCCATGGGACATAGGAGGTGTAATACATTGGCTAATAACTAAAAATTCCCTCTCTCTGAGTTTCTTCCTAAACTTAAAAATTATAATATTTTAAATAATTCTAATGGTGTGTTATTTTTTAAGGTTAATCTCGGTTGCACACTCAGCTGTACGCACTACAACTACTGTGTGATATAAGAGCAAGTGATCCTGGTTCCTGCAGGTATCCCAGTGGCTGCAACTGTTCAAGATTTGCCGGAAAATAATCAATTTAATATCAAGAAAGAATTAAAAGCGTTAGAAATCCTACTTTCAGGAAAAAATTATCGTCTTTCGCAATTTTGTTTTTTGTACTTTGAAAATTTCCTCTTTTGAGCTTGAATAAGTGTGATATTTTTATGCCATGTATGTAAAGCTGTTTATAAATTTATAATTTTGTGTCAATTTCAATAAACAATATATACTAAGTTTTCGGCTATTTGTTCGTTAGACAAAATCGATTCACGTTTTACTAAAAGTTTAGTTTTTGAGCGATTGAGTGTAAAAATTAAAGAAATCAAACTATATGTTTATATTTATGAAACAATTACAAAGATATGCATGAAATAACTATAACATTTGTCAAGGTGAAAGCCAAGAATGTACAAAGCAAAAATAATGACATGAGTGAGTCTTTAGTACATGAGAGCGATTGGAATTGTTTTCTTTTTATTTATTCAAAAAAATATGTAGTTGTTTGGTATTTCTTTGCAGTGGCGATATTAAAAAAAGTGCAGTGCTGATTAAAAAAATTAAAAAAATTTTGCTCTAAATTGTCGGGTAACTGAAACACAAACCACTTTGTACCTCAAAAATTAGTAAGGGGTAATTTGTTTGTTTTCATTATTTATTAGCCGTGCTCTTATTGAAAGCTCTATGTGTGTGTGTATGTGTTTTGATGGATTGAGTGTAAAAGTTAAAGAAATCAAACTATATGTTTATATTTATGAAACAATTACAAACATATAAATACAATAACTATAGCATTTGTCAAGCTGAAAGCCAAGAATGTACAAAGCAAAAATAATAGCATGAGTGAGCCTTTAGTACATGATAGTTAACCATTTTTGATATATCTGTTAACATTTAAAGTTAAAACTGGAATACAGCTACAAGAGCAATTTTAAAACTGTAAAATCAACCCCAAAAATGTAATCTTTAAAATATAAAACTAAAACCTGATGCAATAAACCTTAAAAACGTCTTTAGTGTTGAGTTTTTACTCTAAACTTAACAATGCAATGCTATGAATTACCTTGTAAAAGGGATAATTTTTAAAATTTAGGAACATTTCAGTATTTATCAGTTTGGCAAAAGCTAAGGCTAAAGTGCTTTAGTACTAAGCCTTTTCTTGGGCTTAGTACTAAAGCTAAGGCTAAACGATTTTTGAACCTTTAGTACTAAAGCTAAGGCGCGGCTAAAATGAAATTTCCCGGCAATCCACACCCGTAGACTCCCGTCAAAGTGTAACCTGCAGGTAAAAAGTTGTACTAATTCAAGTATTCTGTCAACTTTACTAATAAACTATCTTTTTGTAAATGATATTTTGTTGTAATACTAATAAACTTAATTACTAACCTATCTGAATTTTAGGGAGGTATATTAGAGTATGTATGTATATCATTTACCTACCCTTGTCAGTATTCGTATACTAATGTGATATATATGCTGTATTTTATACGTAAAATTTGTACTTTGAACTCCGGATACGTTTATTTCACATAAAACGTTTCTTAATTAAAGTTTTGTCACCAACTATTAAAAGTCCGTTCCCAGTAATCGCTTTTGCAATCACTTGAATTGATTCTCCCTAAGCGTTAATTATTAATTCTAGGATAGCATCAATTTCTATGGGGAAAATGCATTGTAAAAGCATAAGAGACACAAAGCAAACAGGATCAATCGAAAAAATCGGACCGTTTAAAGTCACAAAAAGTGGAAAATTAGATTTAGGCTTCACATTAAGCGTATTCTTAAGCTTTAAATGAATAGCTGGCCTAAAAGCTCCCAATTAACTAGTTTCATCTTTATGTTTTTTGTGTTTAAAATTCCGCTAATGGTGTTTGTATACTGTGTCACGAAAAAAATCTCAGCCAAGAATTTTTAAACATAGTTTTATTATAGTGCATAATATTCCTCATATAAAGCAACTTTGACATTGAATGCATTATTTATTCCAAATATCTTTAAAATAAGTACAAACTTTTAGAATGTAATCAATTTTTTGACAAAATAACCCACCTTTTGACTGACCGATCTAATACACAAAAAGACAAAAAATGCGTTAAAATGAAAAAAATTAAATTATCGAAAGCGAACTTGCATAAGTGCGCGTGGAATATTGTAGGAGTATACATTTGATTCATTGAAAAAATGTCATAAATTCAAAATTTAACTTCAAAAGCAAAAACCCGCAGTGAGTTTTTGAGGATAAAAATAAACAATTTCAAAATATTTCATACCCTCTCATTCTGTATTTTCAATGAAACATTAACCCTTTGACTGACCGATCTAATACACAAAAAGACAAAAAATGCGGTAAAATGAAAAATACGTGTTTTCATTGTCAGCATACCGCAATAGTCCTTACGGAAAATGTTTTTAATGTAAAACTGCGATTTTTTTAAAATTGTCCAGAGGCGAACTTGCATAAGTGCACGTAAAATGATGTAGGAGTATACATTTGATTCATCGGAAAATGTCATATAACTCAAATTTTAAACAAAGAATTTCAAAAGCAAAAATCCACAGTATGGTTTTTGAGGACAAAAACAAACACTTTCAAAATATTTCATTGCACTTCCATACTGTATTTTCAATGAAACATTAATTTCGAAATAAAACTTTAAACTATATAAACAATATATTTTAGTTTTGAGGCATTCACGATCCCTGTTGAGTTTGATTTTATTTCCTTTTTTATTTCTCAAAACTTTTCCAATTTTACCAGAAAAATGAATGGGAAAATTTGTTTGGTGTTATTGCTTGTCGCAATGACTGCTATTAATCAAAGCGAAGGGTGGTTCATTAATTGGGAAAAAGTACGTTTAACTGAATAATAAATACAAGAATTTTTAGACTGTCAAAATTTTCAAAAACTAATGTTTATCACAAAATCTCGTTTTAAATTCGAGCAAAATCAGAAAACACATGAGGTCTTGTATGTTGGTTAGAAAGTAATTTAATTATTTAACTGGCTTTTTTGACTATATTCTCAGTTTAGTTCTTTTTTGGTTTCTAATTTTGGGTAAAGTAATTTAATTATTTAACTGGCTTTTTTGACTATATTCTGAGTTTAGTTCTTTTTTGGTTTCTAATTTTGGGTATCAAAATTTAAAAATGGTGTCTTCTATAATGTTTTCCGGGATTTTTATAAAAAGTCCTATGGATGGTCCTTTATTCTTTATTAACTCAAACATTAACTCAAACATCAAAACTTAAACATTATTATATTCTGAATACTATTATGGTGTTTTTTCTTTGTTTCAAGGTTGATTTTGGTTGCACAGTCAGCTGTACGCATTACAACTACTGTGTGATAAGAGCAAGTGATCCTGGTTCCTGCAGATACCCCAGTGGCTGCAACTGTTCTAGATTTGCTGGAAAATAATTAATTTGATATTAAAAATTAATATGAAATCGGTGTAAAATTGACTTTTGTGATAGATTCTTTTTAAGTGTTATTTCTTATACTTTAGTAGTTTCATCTTTTAAGCAAAAATATATAATATCATATATTATATTATATAATTAATTTTTAATTTAAGCTTGAATATGTGCGATACGTTTATGTTATGTATATAAAACGCGTAATTTGTAATTTTTGCATTTATGTAAATAAATAAATTTTTGTATTTTGTATTTTTGTAAATATTTAATTTTGTATTTATTTTATTAAACAATTTTTTCAACATTTTTGGGTTTACACTTTATGTATTGAGACAAACATAAAACATATATTATAAGTAAATTTCATTATAAGTTAAAATTTTAAGGGATTTCACATTAAAATTGACCTATTTCAACTAGTTACTAAACAAAATTAAACTTTTATTTGCATGTACCATTTGTACTACAAGATTTGACAAGCTGCAAACCAAGAATGTACAAAAAAATATAATGACATGAATGAGCCAGAGACGTGCACGAGAGGGATTAAACTTGTCTATACCAATTTTTGTTCCTTTAATTAAAAACAGCTTTATCTTATTTTCATTAAATTTGATTTTAAAAGAAATAAAGATGTAAAACTAAAGGTAAACCAAACGTAGCTGCAGCAGTGTCTTCACGTGACTAATTTAGACACGCCCACATAACTTTCATGCGGAGAAATTTTTTCGTTCACACAAGATCAGCAAATTTTTAGAAAATTTATTGTGTTTGTGAAAATTATAATTTATAAATCAAATGTTAAGGTTTCTCCTGATAGTTTTCACTGCAACCGATTGTAGAACATATTAAAAATTATGGTTTTTTACTTACATAAAAATTATATTTTAGAATATTCAAAAAATTCGGCAAATTGGCAAAAAATCATCAAACAAATGATGTTTTTGTTTTTAATTTATGTGAATAAAATTCTAAAGATAAAAAATCTAAAAAAATTATTAACATGAAAATAAAAATGTGGTTTTATGAGGGTTCGACCTTTTCACCTCTGTCAAAAAGACTAGGGTAACTGACTTAATTTCGGCCACCTTTTTTTATTTTTTTGAATAAGTTTTTTCTGGCTTTTTCAATCAAGCCAAAATTCGGCCTAAAAATCAAACAATAGCTATATTTGTTATTCCAGTGCAAAATTTGAATATTTCTGTGACACTTAAAAATCAGTGAAGGTGTAAAATTTTTTTTTAAAAGTGGCCGAAGTTAAGGCGCGTGCCATTTATTTCGGCCACCTACAAAAAACGGGCCATAACTATTGCTTAAACAAACAATAACAATTTCTAAAGGTTGCAAATTTACCCTTAGGTATTGTTCTTGGTACATATAACTTAATTTTTTCCGTTTGCGAACTTTAATAGTTAGTTATTAGCAAGACTAAATAATAATGTCAAAACCTTAAAAAAACAACTTTTAATAACTTGCATTTTTTGTTCAATTTTTATTTTTGGCTTAAAAAACGTCAAAACAAGGTCAAACGAGCAAACAAAATCTTTATAAATACGGGAGTACAATGATATTTAAAAACAGCAAAAAACGGCAGGTTCTTTCACCTAAAGTTTCAGGTGGCCGAAATTAACGGAATCTTAAAATGCGCAGTTAGTTAAACGCATTGCAAAATGATTTTGAAGAAAATATCAAAACATGAAAATTAACAACTTTGAGCCTTAAATAGAAGATATTTTAAGGTTATATATTGCTTTGTTCTAAATTTGATGCAGTTTAAACACAAAGCAAAAATTAAGAAAATCACAAAAAATTCACTTTTTTTATTAAAATATTGATAATGTAGAATAACAAAAATAAAAAACTTTTGCAAAAACACTTTATTCAACATTAATCCAGTTATTTTTGTGCTAGTTCTTTTGTGTTTTAAAAATAAGCCAATTTTCTAACACCCTAAATTGGTGGCCGAAATTAAGGCGTGGCCGAAATTAAGTCAGTTACCCTACGCCTTAACTGAATGCTGAATGAATTAAGTTCAAAAAAACATTTATAAACAAATATTCTGTATTAAATCGAATCTAATTGGCTGATAAAGTGACGTCAGATTCTCGTGATTTGAGTGGTTACTTAATGGGTGGCATTTTTTAATCCAACGAACAACTGTTGCAGCCACGTTCGGTTTACCTTTAATCAAACATGTAAAACGTGTAAAAACTTTTTGCAGCGGCATTTTTAGCTTAGTTTTTTTTGCAGCGGCAATATACTTTTGGCACATTTGACAGAAATAAAGATTGCAAACGAGTGTAAGATATTGGTTTTGTCGAATCCGCGTGCCGTTTGTTTGTGGTGTTTGGAGTTGCTTTTTGCAACAGGTGCATTTTGCGTTTACAGGCAGGCTCAGTTTTATTCTTCAAAAACAAGCAGGAGCATAAGGTAACTTGGAACTTTTTTCACGCCAAAATATAGCGCAGAACCTCACCACAAATGGTGATTGTCAGGAAAAAGAGCGTATGCGTGCCAATTCTCCCGCTTTGGAGGCGTATTCTCTGTTGTTTTTAAGCGATATTGGAAAAAATTTTGACAAAAAAGTTTTCGTTTGAGCTTTTAAAGCTTTTGAGAATTTTATAGCTTATTTTAAAGCTTAAATAAGATTAAATTAAAAACAACTAAAAACATCGAAAACTGTAATGCTTCTTTTAGGTACAAGTTCCATACGTGTACCGAAATTTATGTCCCGCCCATATTCTAACCTCTGTTATGGATATATAACATTTCAAAGTTCGAGTTTTGTCGCCAGTACGCATCATTTTTGTATGGACTATAGTTTAAACCAAAATTGTGTAAATTTTTAAATTCATTTTTTCAATTACAAAAATTTTGTTCATTTTTAAAAGGCTACAATAGTTTCTTTTTTTTTAAACTACAGAAAAAAAGAGCAGACTGGACCCTGGAGTGACTCCAGAGCTGAACAAATATCACTAAATAGTGCTAATTCAACAATATTACTAGTGCGTATAGACTCTAATTTTTTATTGTCTTTTCTTCTGCAATACTTTAATTTTAAGAAAAAACTACAAATTAAAATAAAGCCAATTTTATCAACAAAACACGTTAAAACACACTGAAAATGTTTAAAATAATTATAATTATTGACAAAACAATATTAAAAATGTTTGTTTTAAAATATACTATTTTTAAAATTCAATAATATATTTAACCACTATGTATCACTTTTACGTAAACAAATTTTTCTTGATCTCTCATTCATTATTTTCCAGCAAATTCTTGCTGAACAGGTGCAGCCACCGGGGTATCTGCAGGAGTTAGAAGAATCACTTGCTTTTGTTAAACAGTAGTCGTAAAGACGGCAACCGAGTGTGCAACGATATTTAGTCTGGAAATAAAAAAACACGATTAGATTTATTGATAATATAGTAATGTTTTAGTTTTCTTGATAGGTATTTATTCACTTACGATGACGTGGAAACGAAAGAAAGCGTGACACAATTATAAGGGCCGAATTTCCAACACGAAAGAATTAAGGTAACAATTTTAATTTTAATTTTTATTCACTTATTTTTTAAGCTATTAGGTCATTATTTTAGACTTAATTAAGTATGTTTAAACATTAGTTAGGCTCGTCACAATAGCTTAGTTAACTCCGCCATTTAAACATTCCGAGCTGATTAAATACCAGTCCCAAGCCTGGATGGGAAGCTATTTAATACCTACTTTGTTGCTTTTAGCTCCCCTTAAAGAAGGAGGGGCTAAGCTTTTTGTTGTTTTCCTTTTAATTATATATTCAGCTTTTAGTGCTTACGAAATATATTAATTTATTACTGTTATGAATTACAGCTTTCATAATTTTTGCTCCCCTTACCCCTCCTTTAAAAAAATTTTTGGACGTTTTTGTATTACTTCTCTTACTTCGTTTTCTATTAGAGAAGAAGAAGAAAATTTTTAATTTATTTAAAAGTGCGGTACAGAGTCAACTTTTAGTCTTCGATTTCAATGATTTTTTGAGATGCCCCCAATAGGCCACAAATTTTTTTGTAAAATATGTTCAGTGGTTAAGAAGATATGACCCGCCAAAAATGACGTTTTTTGATAATTCTGGATTTGAAAAATGTTTCAATTGGGTATCACGATGGCAAAAACTCTCCCATGGATAAGTTGTTCTATGTTAAATATTTTTACAGAATTGGGACGTTATAGAATCTTAGCCCATTAGAGCTTAGAAAAACATGAATATTTTTCATTCCTTGGAGATCTATTTTTTTCTAAGCGAAAATCGGCTACTCCCAATCTGAAACAGGCGACGTGATCACGAATACTATATGAAATTTTGAAGGTCTTTAAAATCTTGACGCGATAAAGTTTTTAGTTACAAAAAATGCCTTTAAAAAAGCAGCGATTTTTTACTTTCTTTCGATACCTTAATTGTTAAGAATATTATTATTAAGTTGCAATTTTTCTTAAAATACTGCATTTTCCGTAAAAAAACCGTTGATTTTTTGTGCGAAACGCGAAATGTAAAAAAATCGTCGGAAAAACTTATTCCCGATTTCGGCGGAACTTTAAAAAACTATTGTGCGGGCAGTGCACTATGTATCATTTACAGTATTTTCTTATTTAAAATAATGTTATAAAGCATTCTCAACAAAGTAATTCATCAAAAAGGTATAAAAACAAAAAAAAACTTAAAAAAAACAACAGTTTGATTACAGTAGCTTACCCAAAAGGCATTTGAGTTTGTCTATTGGACTTTTTCAAGCCCCAATTTTTCAATTTAATTGGAAAAGTGGGTCTTAAAGCAAAGTCTACAGTAATATTTGCTAAATAATAAATTTACCCAAAAATATTTAAAATTAGATTTAATACAACTTAACGTACATTTTTTAAAATCCATCCTTCACTTTTATTAACAGCAGTCATTGCAAAAACCAGCGACACCAAGACCAAACAAATTTTCCCGTTCATTTTTCTATTTGAGTTTGAGTTTGAATTTGAGTAGTTTGAAATAGAAATAAAACAAATCCAGCTGAATGTGAATCTCCCAAGAAAAAGTTATGTTGCTTATATAGGTAAAATTTGATTTTGAAATATATATTTTCTTTGTAAATACAATAATGGGAGTGCATGGTATATTTTGAAATTGTTTATGATTTTATCCTCAAAAAACCCTGCGGGTTTTTTTTAATTCTGAATACATGACATTTTTCAATGAATTAAATGTATACTCCTGTATCATTTTACGCACATTTACGCAAGTTCGCCTTTCGATAATAAAAAAAATAAATCAGAGTTTTTTTATTAAAAATATATTTTCGATAGGAGAATAAAACAAAATCAAAATCATCGTGACTCTGACTCATTTTGTCTAGATTAACTGTGTGATAAGATATAAAAAGAGTCACAGTTACGAGTATTTTACGACGCATCTGGCTCATTGTGTCAGAGTAACAACGAATTACGGTATGATCACTATTAAAACATGTGAGTCATTTCGTTTTAGCGTGAATTTTTTGTGCAACTACTTCGGTCGGTAAAACCGCGGTTTATTTTGTCAAAAAAGAAAAAAAAAATTGAATTCTAAAAATTTGTACTTTACTTCTAAAAAAAATTGAATTCTAAAAATTTAAATTGAATTCTAAAAAAAATTGAATTCTAAAAAAAATTGAATTCTAAAAATTTAAATTTGTACTTTACTCAAAAGATCTTGATAAAACAATAGCAACAAGGTTTAAAGGTTTGTTGTTCATATTGTCTACAAAAAAGCTTTCGACCTGATCTTCGTTCATCGTCAGTTGTACACTAAATAGAAATAGGAATACAAAAATACACACAATGTGACTAATTGACAATAGACATAAACTACACAGATTTTAAAAATATATAAAAACAACGGAAATTTACAATAAAGCTTTTGTATAAAAGAAACTCTCGGTTTCTTTTTTTCGTTGATTGTAAACTTTCAAGGTGGAACATAAAAATCAGGTACTTAGTTGTCCCATGGCGTGTCTTACTTTGTGTTGGTACGGGGTCTTTAGAGCCGCAAAAAAGGAACTTGGAATCGTCGGAATTTTTTGGACCTTTTTTCGGTTCTCTTAGGCTAAGGTGTAGGTTTTTATTTTTTGCTCTGAAATCCCGCGGCTCCATCGACACCTAAACCCTTGATTTTTATTAAAAAGATTCCAGTGCAAGGCGCTATAAAAAATGCTACCCGCAATTGTTGGCGGTAAACAACGCAAACTCAGAAGCTCTCTTCGGTTTAAACGGTCGAAGCTCCGGAGCATAATATTGAAAGGCAAAAACATCACTAGTGTAAACAAAAGTATAAAATCTATTATTTTTTTTTAAATTAATAGGTAAAAACAAAAAAACATTGTTATTTTTTCTTGGATATAAAAGCAATAAAATTATGGCGCAAATCTAAAAATTTATTTAGTTTTGAAATCACAAAAGACTATATAAAAGAATTGTCAACATAAAAACGGTAACACAGCAGCTTGAACTGAAAAGGAAACTACTGTAACCGTCAAACATTGCGTTCGCAGACCTAACGGTGGTCCAACGGTGATCTCATACCTAAAAGTGATCTCATCTGCAAATTGCCAATAAAAAATCAAAATAAAAAGATTCAAAATGCTATATTGAATACATAACAACAAAGTAATAAATCAACAACTAATACTCTTCGCTCAAAAAAACAATTACAGTAACTTTTTAATAAGCCAAAATTTGCTGTAATAGGTGTAATGTGATGCAATCTTTTCAAAAATTTTGCCGAAATTCTCTTCATGGTTACTGTATCAAAAACCCGATTTTTATACAAGAGTCGTTTAAACGACAGGTATTCACAACGTCAGATTTTGTTAGTATTAAAATTTTTGAAATTCATTTTTGTGCCAGAAATACAGTAATAATATGTCAACAAAATAAGCGTATTGTTAAAAAAACCTGTAGCGTGGGGCCCCGCCGAACCCCCGTCTCCGTGGTTATTTCGGTTGGTTCTAGTGACGGGCGGTTCATTTGGGCTGTCTCATTTTGTAAAACCGGTAAAATATGTTTACTTTAGTATAGTAACGTGTAAAATGCAAGTGTATTGGTAAATTAATTTAGTCGTGAGCAATATATGTGGTTCGGTAACTAAATACCGCGAAACGGTCTACTTTTTGGCCCACATGTCCACTCCACACTTTTAGTTCTGCATGATTAAAAGTGCGGAGTTGGAGCTTAGTGGTGCTGTGTAGTAGGGGTGCGTTTTAAAAATGTTGGTTACCTGCGTGGGTACCGCTAATTCATTAAAAAGTTAAGAACCAATAACC
>JASAMX010017238.1:0-15373 GCA_030248175.1 Microlaimidae sp. YZB2_3
GTCCGAGGAAAAGCTGAAACTCATCAGTATGTACTTCTTGTCGAGCATTTACGAGCATTTAAAATTACCTGACTATTGTTGTGATCCAATTTTGTTTTTGCTGGACTCACCTCACAATCCTCCATTCCTCCTAAATTCAATTGTAATGCCCATTTATTATGTTGATTTACTCAATATAAAAACAAATAAAATATTTTTTAGTATATTTTCATTTGAAAATGCTTCTTATAAAAACCATATTTAAAATATTGTTGAATTCAAAGGCGCTTTAATATGAACATTGATCTCAATGTAATACATAAGTTTAAAAAATTCAAACTTAAATGTACCTGCTATTTATTTTGATATATCAATTTTATATCTTATATACTATTTTTATATTTTTTCTAGCTGAAACAGTCCGAATTCCCTATGCTGAACATAAGTGTACGGAAACTATTGCCACTGTTAAGAAAAGTTTTGACAAGTTTCCAATTAAAAAAACACCCAATTAAAATTACTTTTGCCTGTAAGAATGGAAGATAAGCTATACAACATATATCTAGCTTTATGTAAATAAGGCCGGAAAAAGATTACAAACATAAGATTGGTGAAACCTTATTCAAAAAACTAGCGTTATTCCAATCCGAAATGCTACAATGTATGTAGTCATTCAATTTTAAAATAATTGCTTCAAATTACAGGAAACTCTAAGTGTCACTTTTAGCAATTCTTATCTTTTGTCCAACTTTCCCGAGCAATAAAGGAACCTTTTTTTCGGATCTCACATCTAACAGTAAATTTAAATCTATCACTCACATTATAATTTGCGTCTGAGTAAACGTCTATTTTTAAATAATTCCACGTATGATTTTATCAATACGTGGTTAAAAAATTTTGCCAATAGAAATACTTTAAATTTGTGTAATTTTTTTTTCTTCTTATTTTTAACACAAAGATACCAAACATTTTAATTTAAAACCATACTTTACTTTAACAGAAACTACAATTTTGCGTAATGTATACATGAATTTTAAAAATAGAACGCATTTATAAAAGGCCAAATTCTGAGAACTCTTTTATTAAAACTCTCAAAAATTTCTGCTTAGTTTTTAAGTACAAACTTAGAGACATCGTAGATGTCTTAGGAACATTTTTGACTGTCTTTTGCAATATTATGAATCTTTGTCGAGAGTACTTCTAAGCCTATTTGGCCATTTATACAAACTGTAAAATGCAGACTTTTACATGTTTGCTTGTTTATTTATGTTTTGAGCTACATACTAGGTTTGTTGAAAAAAGTTTAGCTGACAAAGTTGCATCAGAACACAAATGATTATGCTTGAATCACAAACTTTTAATAAATAACTTAAGGGTTTCATTAACAGAATATTTTAATTTTTTTTTTTGGTTTTGTTTATTTCATTTGCTTGCAAATGAGTAAATACTCTTGTCATATCTTAAAATAAAATAAAAACTAGGTTGACAAAATTTTTCAAAATTTTACTATTTACGTAGCTAAAAATTTTTGGCACACAAAAACTTTCCACTTTAACCTGTTTTATTTCTAATCTTTTCGTGTTCCATTTGGCTTTATGACATATTTCAACAAGCAATTATTTCATATTTGCACAGCTTTCGTGCTGAAAACGCTAAAAGTTTCAACACTACTGGGAAACAATGTCTACTTCAGACACTGCTAACTCCACACCCCTCTTTCTAGATTGGATTCTTGAGGCTATTAACCCGCTTAAAAAATGTTTTGTGATTGAATAAAAAATAAATATATTGGCATTGTCTATTAAACATGTTTTCTCGAAACTTTTGTATTTTTTTAATTTTTGTACTAATTATTGTGATAAATCAATTTAAAACTGTAGTTTATTATTTTAACGTGCTTTTAAAGAAATTTTGTCAGTTTTTAACAAAGTTGACCATAATTCACGTTGTTATTACTTAACGTGTTTTAAAATTTGCTCTTCAATAATGCTTAAATTTTTGTGTTTGTTCTTCGTACAAAAAAAGATTTAAGTCTTATTGTCTACTATATTATAATTTGTTAATACACAGACATTATTTTAAACTACATATTAAAAGTAGGTACCAAAAACTTTAAAACGTAAAACCAAAATTTAATAAGTCCTTGTCATATAATATTTTATATACCGAATTTAAAACAAGTTCTTTTAGTACAGGCTCTCTAGAGCCATCAGCAGAGAATTTGAGGTCTTCGGAAAGTTTTCGGAACTTGGAGCTGCGAAAATAGTAACTAAAGGCCGGTTCACACCGGGGTGGCAGCGGATAGTGGAAAGTGAACGCGCGCGTTTACATCATTACACCGTTATTGTTGCTGCGGTATAAAGGGTGTGCGCTGTGCGTCACCTATCAGCTGCCAGTCCGGTGTGAACCGGCCTTAAGAGCCAAAAGTAAAAAAAATTGTTTAGCGTTGAATTTAGAAGTTTGCTTAGGCTTAAAAACAGTTTTTAAAAATTTCACTATTTCGGCATTGATTCCCCCACTTCCAGCTCTACGTTCCCTATTATCAGGTTTCAGTTTCAGTTCTAAGTATCCTAGCTTTTAAATACCCTAATACGCTGTTTTATTTCAAAAAATAATATGTTCTTACTATAAAATATGTAATATTATAGTAATATAATATAAGTATTTAGATTTTTATACTGAGAACTAATTAAGCTTTGGTAAACCAATTTTTCTATTTGGTGCTAAGTTGGTTTACAAAGCTCTATTTAATCTTTTGTATTGAAAATATTAAGTTCATATTACATTATTATTTATTTAATGTCCAAGATAAAAACATACGGTATGGTTCTTTATTTTTTTATGAATTTAATAATGCTGAAAAGTTGATTTTGCTAAACACTTGGCAGAATCGTTAAACTTTTTAAAAAAATTCGAGGTTTTTAAGTTGCGCTTACGCAAATTTATGGGCGGGTTTTGTTGCTACTTTGTGATAAAAATACATTTAAAGCTTAAATTTTTCAAAAGGAATTTTGATAAAGTCTTTTAAAATGTTCTAGGAATGTTGGTGTTGTGCTTGTTTATTACTAATATATAATTCTATTTGAATTAAGGTTTGCGAATATATCATAAAAAGTCTTCATTATCCCATCACCTACAATTCTTTTAGAACGTTGCCATATTTAAAAAAGAAATTTAAATACCAATTTTGTTTTAAAAAATAACAATTAACGGTTCCATCAGCCAAGTATTGAATAATAACAACTTCAATATATATATTTTATACTTTTATCTCCAAATTTATTTGTTTAGTTTTATTTAATATTATATTAGATTTTTTATTTGTTAAAGTTTAAATATTAAAATTTGGCTCCGGATTTGGTTGATTTTAAAATTGCTCGGATTTTTAATTTTTAAGTGTTTTTCTATCTGTAAACAAATATTCACTGAAAAAAATGTGGTGTTTCCAACCAAGTAAGTGGCCTGCGACGAAGTTAGCGAGGATTTAGGCTTGTTGGAGCCGAGGGAACTTAGAGCTGGAACTCGGAGTCGAAAACAAAAACTGCACCTTATGCCAAAGCCTAAATCTAAGCCCAAACCAATTTTTTATTTAGAACTCCATGTTCCCATTTTTTCGCGGCTTCGATTTTTCAAAATTTTCTCCACAGTTCAAAGCTCCAAGCCAAGTTCCCTGCGTTTTAAACAACATCTACCTTTAAAGATCTATTTACCCAGTATATAAAAAATGCAAAATATTTTTCGACAGCAGTAATTCGTGTGTTAAGAAAAGTTTTATTATTAAAAAACCACTAATAATAATTCGATTATTTTCTAAAGTTTAAAGCACAATATGTTAAATTTGAGGTGTTCGTTTTATATTTAAAACCAATTTAGATAAAATAATGCAATACGTGTTTTATGTAAAGCATAAATACGATTAAAACGTGGTATGTCCGTTGCATATAAAATACAAGTTTCGTGTTTGACATTTTTGACATGTTTTGCAATCAGGATTTGCAAAACTTTTGTAATAATATAAACATACGTAAAACAAAAGGGTGGTTTATAACAAAGTGAAATAAACAGAGTTCTAAAATTATGTGAAGCATTTCAGAGTTTTCATGGATTTTAACTTATTTAGTAAAACAATTTTTGTTTTTTAATGTAAATTTTCATACATATTTTAGTCTAATCGTTATAATATGACAACAATTACTAAGTTAACACACATGGGGATACGCGAGTAGCATTTCCTTTTAGTATTTTCAGAACTAATGGTACAAAAATATTTTTCAATTAGCATTTATCAGTGCTAACGTAACATTTCTTTGTTATATGGCGCAGTACGCTTGATCAGGTATGTATTGTTATTATGAAGCATCAAACTTGCATAAATATTGTATTGTATTGTTTTTGTATTGTATGTATTGTTTTTACATTGTTAATATTTTAGACCCTGACGATGATCTGTTTTTGATCGAAACGTTGGAATAAAGAATTAGACCATTTTATTTTTGCCTACAAACCATGTCTCAAACAAACTATAATTTAAAAAACTTGCATAAAATTTTTAATTCCTTTTTAAGAAAGTTTATTTAATAAAACGATTCAGTATTTATTTTACAATATAATGATTTTGATGTTATTAATTAATATTCAAATTTTTTTCAGTATGTTCAAGCATTTCAAATTGTTAAATTTTAAAAACATTTATTGTTTTACATAAAAACATTTTTGATTCTCTTAAATGTTTTACGGATTTGACATATCTGTATAAATACAAAAAATTCATCATTAAAAATTAAATGTTAAACACAAAATGATCGTCCCTATAGGTTGACATAGAAGTAACAAAATACTAAATTAACTAACATAAATATAAAGGCTCGGTGCTGATATCACAACCTCATAGATTAGCTGATTTAAGTTTCAAATACAGCTACAAATAAGTTGTTTAAATAAACAGAAGTGAAGCCTTTCTCAAAACAAAATAAGTAATTGTGAATAGTTAAAACCGTAAAATTTTACCATACGCAGATAATATTCTCTGAACTTTTTTCACAAAGTGCTCAAATGATACAGCCAAACTGTATGTTGTTTTGAATTTGAAAAAGTGTTGAAACAAAACGTATTTTCATTTCGAAAGGTGAAAAGAGGTCCCAAAAAATCTGTAAAAACGCATAGGATTTTTTTGAAATCGCACTTTTTTATTGTGTCCTTTAAACACTTTGGACAGAAACATCAAAACAGTACAATAAACAAAAAATATGGCACATACTGTAATATGGTCTTCCACCTGGAAACTGTCACTCTGCCAACACATTTTTTTATAATCCAAATTATGTATCTAATCATTTTACAGTAATAATAAAAGAAACAAAAATATTGTTGCATAAAAACTTAAATTAAGATGTTAAATTATACTCGAGACACTTACTAAAAGACTCGTGTTTTACAGGTAGTAAAAAGTACCAGTTTATTTACAAAATTTCAGAGAGCCCACACAAATAAGAAAGAATCTATTATCAGGGATATTTTTAATTTGTAAAGTTAGATAAAATTTTTAAAAAAAACCTCTCAATAAATATCAGATAAACTAATATTTTCCAAAAAATGAACTTTTCAAACAATACGCGACTAAAAATCACGAGAAAAATTTTGAAAAAATAACTTTATTCTAAAAAACGTTGGGATCAAATTTGTGTGACGTTTATCTGTAGTTAATATGCATAGTAAGAAATGTGCAGGTAATCGGATAGTTTCTGTATACTGGACCAGGTAGTATACTTAGGCCTTCTTATACAGTTCTAGTGCAATGCAACGTGTCCATAGTTTGAACAAGGATGGTGTGGACTGAAAAAAATTTTTGAGTGAGCATATTTTGTTCAACAAAAAAGATTGATTTAAATGACAAATATAATCTGGGTTTAACAAAAAATTATACATTAAAATTGTAACCGAGCAGAGTCAGTCCTGTCGAGCGGGTCATGCCTTGATTTTAGGCTTTTTTGACAGGCCGATACTTTCAACGTTCTTCAGCGGGCCAATTTTTTTTGCAAGAGCATGGTATAAAATAATTGAAATTGGGGGCCGCTGGGCGGGTCGGGCCGAGCCAGAACAATCTTGGCTAAACCGAGCCGAGCGAAAAAGTTTGACGGACCGGGTCATTCCTAGTTTCGACCCTTTTACAACTATTTTACAAGCTTTTACTTTTTTACAGCCTTTTACCCTTCTACAACCTTTTACTAGACCTGATTAAAGCTTTGGTAAATCAACCGTTCCGTTAGCGAGATATCATAACGTTAAAAGTGTTTCAATTTCCGTCGTTTTTGCACACAACATAAATTTTCAACCTTTAAACACGCACGGACCAAAAGCAGCTTAAATATTGCACTTACCAGGTTATTTATGTTATTAATTTCCTTTTGTTTTTTTAATCTGATTTGAAATTTCACTTTCCACATTTTTTAAGTCTTTTCCTGTTAAAATTTTTAGAATTAAACAACAATTATTTTATTTTTTGTCACGAGGTACGGTAGGTCGGTTTAATTAATCTTTGTTGATTCTTCGAAAACAAATGTTTTAAAAAAAACTCAAAAATCTGTGGGAAAACTCTAATTTTTATAGTGTAAAAATCTAATCAACTGACTAAGAGGCCAGAATAAGCATGCAAAAATTGCTATCATTAAAAAACTTGAGACGGAAAATATATACGTCAAACACCAACTAAGTCTGATAAAAAACGAAAGAGACGAGCTTGTTGTTAATAAATAAAAGATTAGCGATATCTCTGCAAAAAAAAAGAATTTCTTTATTGCCGTGTGTTTACTCCCGGCAAATAAATGTAAATTTCGCTTTTTTTTACTCAAAAATTTGCGTGGAACAAGGTTGGCTTAAAAAACATAAATTCTATGTTGGATATAATTAGTGATATCATCACTAATTATCAATTACCCGCAATTATCAATTACCGGGCCCTTAAAACTCCACCCCGTAAATGAATAAGCTTAAGCTTCTTTACCATTAATATATTTTTTCTAAATTGTACAACACAAGAGGTCCCATTTTACACTTAATTTTTGATTAAAATTTTGCTAAAAAAGTAGCACATACACAACTCTATGCGCTTTTTCTCGCCAAAATCCGCTTTTTTTGCTAGTTTTCCCGCGCAAAGACTTTTAGCGCTGTGTTAGTTTTCTTGCAAAAAATATTGCGACTTCTTTTGCAATCAATGCTGCTTTTTTCGCACTGCGATTATTTTGGCACAACAAAAGTTAACACACATGTTCGACTCTCTCGGATATTTAGTGAACAGTCGGACATTCTTTTGTGCTATATATTCTTTTTTTAATAATGAAAGAGAATTACGCAATGTAATGTTTAAACGATAGGTGTGATACACAGGTATTTGTTTATTTGAAATAGGGTTTTGTTTTGAAAATGCTTAAATTTTTATTGTAAATTTAAAATTTGCTATTATTTTGATATTTTACACACATAATTTCGTGTTCTTAACGAAATGGGGATTAATTTTATAGGTTTTCTTAATTGCATACTATTGTGATTTGAATAGTTAATTTAATTACCAGCAATGGGAATTGCATATATAAACTAGATTTCAACTCTTTAGGTGAAATGTCTGCGTTTTGTTTTTGTCACACAGACATTCAATTATGCACTATGGCTTAATGGAGATAAAAATGTGCTTTTTATCCGTTTTATGTTTTTAAAATATTCCCTAACGAGTATAGATAGCTTTTTTTTTCCAGAACAATATTTTTAACAATCCATTTTAGCAGATATTATTAAAACTGTATAGCGATTTCAACTAATACGTTTTTTGACTTGACACGTAGCCCATGTCGGCCATACGCGATACAAATAATTTTCCCTTTATTTCTCGGATCTGTTTGCTTTAGTTTGTAAACAATAATGCAGTTAGGATGCCTAATTAGTTTAAAATTAATAATTTATTTGGTTTGAATTACTGTTGTTTGTTTGTTACTGATTTTAATATTTTATCAACTGATTTTTTAGAACGCTAAGTAAAACTGTTTTCAGATTATTTATAGTCAAAAAACTTGTTGTCTATCAATTAGTTGTCCACTTTAAAAGTTATATGTTTAGTTTTGTTTATAAAATATATTGTTGCAATTTGAAATCTGACTGTAAATTTAAAATCTCCACAATTGAAAACCTCAAAACAGCATGTTTTCAGTCATTTTGGCGGAAAACAATAATTGTCCATTACGAAGTTGTCTATGTGCACATAAAAAAATAAATAGATTTTTTTGATATAACCTGATATTGTTGAGCTTCATTGACTAGTATCTACTACCAAAGGTTTAAGTTAATTCAAAGACAAAAAGTTTCAAAATCGAAAAAACCTTTGGTGAAAATATGTTATCAATCACAAAACTTTTCATGTTAGTTTTGTTTTTCCAAAATTCAGTCCCTCTATAACATTTTCCCGACCATAAGCTTTGCAATGGTACTTCATTTAGTACAGACCATTTTGTGTTTGGAGAAAAGGGTCAATCCTTTTTTAGTAAAAATGCGTTGTCCAGTACAAAAATACTCATGTTGATCTTAAAAAAATATAACATTCTGGCTTTCCATTAACTAATAATTCTTAGCAACAAAATATAGGCAATTCAGAGATAAAAATCGTTTAACTTCCAAAATCCATAAAATCCTCTTTGGTGAAACTGCGTTGTTCAGCATAAATCCTCATTAGTTTTTTTCATTGTTTGCTACATTCCGCTAACTTTAAGCTTTTCAATGATATCTCATCTAGCCCAATCCTTTTTTTTCTTGTCCAGGAAGATCCATAAGTCTTTCGTAAAAAACCCTTGTATAGCATAAAGACATTTATGTTGATGTTTTAAGAAAATATAATATTCTGGCTCTCCATTAACTCTTACCAATAAGTTTTATCTAGTTCAGTCAGAGACAAATAATTTTTTAACTTCCAAGTTCCAAAATTCACTTTAGGGTTTCGTTTTGGTTAAATTGCGTTGTCTTGCATAAAGATGCCTATATGTTGTTTTTTTAAATTTCAACCCACTTGCGACACTCCTTGGACTATAAGGTTTTTAATGATATTTCATTTAGCTTAATTTGTTTTGTGGTTCGGAAGGAGTTAAGGGAAAACAGGCACACACAAACCAACACGCAAACATACATACATTAAACCTATTGGATTTATGTATAAACATTAAAAAAAACTGTTTGCTAATTGTTCTAAAATAATACAGGGTTAATTCCCAACAGGGCTCTTTGTAATTCGATTTTTATTGTAAACTGTATATGTTTTCCGAATGTACCAAAAAAATTATAATGGATTGAAAATTTATACCATTTTGCAACCTATAACTAGCCTTGAAAAATGCTCTAAAAATAGAGCAGGAAAAAGGGACGATTTTTCCCCGGGCGTATGTTTAGACAGAAAACATGTGGACTAGTCTGAGATGGGCATTATGTGGACTATAGGAAATTTGCATTTCGTTTAGGCAGCTGCTCACTAAATAAAAATCTCAACCATATGATAATGATTTGTTTATACATTGATCTAATCACACAGCACTGTTGCATTTTTTTAGTTTGATGAAATGTCAATTGAAAAAATCATACTCACAGCAATCTTTGACAAGCGCGAAATCGCCACTTTTTCAATTAGAAGGTTATATTTGTATGTGTAAGAAACAACTATAAATTTGAAAAAGTGACGATTTTGCGCTTGTCAAAGATTGCTGTGAGTATGATTTTTTCAATTGAAATTTCATCAAACTAAAAAAAATGCAACAGTGCTGTGTGATTAGATCAATGTATAAACAAATCATTATCATATGGTTGAAATTTTTATTTAATGAGCAGCTTCGTAAACCAAATGCAAATTTCCTATAGTCCACATAATGTCCATCTCAGACTAGTCCACATCTTTTCTGTCTAAACTTACGCCCGGGGAAAAATCGCCCCTTTTTCCTGATCTATTCTTAGAACATTTTTCAAAGATAGTCTACCATTTTTTTTAAATTAAATTAAAAAATAGCCTAATAAACTATAGTTTTTGCTGCGCAATGACATATGTTTATAATCATTCTGTTGCCGAGATATATTTTTTTAAATAAAAAATAAATAGAAGAAGAAGAAGATAAATTTAAATTACAAAATTTACCCACGTTGTTTAAATATAATTAGTGCGGTGCAGTTGCGCTCCAGATAAAGTTTATCTACGTTCTCTAAATATAGTTGGCGCGATGCCGTGCGCCAATGATTGCAATTATAATTTTTAAAGTAAAAATAATAATAAGAAGAAGAAGATGATAAACATGAATTACAAAATTTACTTACGTTCTCTAAGTATAGTTGGCACGGTGCCGTGGTTAAATTGCAGTGCGGCACCCCCCACCATTGAAGATTACCTGCGCGTTGCGCTCCTATTTTTTTAATAAATAAAACTTTGAATTAATTTTGTCATCAGTAATGCAAGAAGTAAAAAAAATTCTCTATTGTTTTTCTCGTTTTCCGCGCGGTTGAAGCAGACGGCGCTGGGAACTGGTTCCGTTTTTGCCACCAATTAAAACCGGTCTGCTTTTTTGTGCGGTTTCTATTAGGAGATGTTGGTTGTCTGCTCTACAATCCTTATTGTTGCCAAAAGGCTGTGATTGTGCGGTGGGGATTTTTTATTTGTCTATTTTTCAAATTTTTTATTTTGATCAATAAATCAATAACAAGGACCTAAATGAAAAAAGTGTTTCCTAAGAAAGTTGCGTAATTCCTTCTTCTTTCTAATGAGCCCATGATTATTTCTGATTAATCAGTAACGAATGAGGAATATCGCTTTTAAGGATGGAGCGTTGGAATAATAATAATAATAATAAGAAGAAGAAGGTTCTGAATTTCAAAATTTACCCACGTTCTCTAATAATGGTTGGCGCAGCGCCACGGGGCTAAATCGCCCCGTGGCGCTCCCGCGCCACCCATGATTCGCCACAATATATTACCATTACTTTTCTGTTTTTGTCTTAAATTTTTAAATAATCCATTTCAACACTCAGTTTGGTATTTTCAGGGAAAAGATTCAGAAAAAGCCTTTTTGAACAGATTAAAAAACGCCGACCAGTGGTTGTAAGCAACCACCATTTTTTCTTTTTAAAGTTTTCAGTAAGCTAGCCAAAGAAAAATGGCGATGCCAGTTGCTTACATGTGCAATTAATTGCCCCTTGGAGATAGATTTTCTAACGCTTTCCTAAGCAGTGTTTTTAAATAATTAAAAATTAAACGGTGAAGGTGAAAACAAAAAAAAACGATGCACCAACGTTATAACACTGAAAATATATAATATACTATATGTTAAATAGTAGTATTTTATGTTTTTGATAACACCATGCTTATTTTAGAATGGGAAACTCCAACGAAAAGAAGGCCAGTACTGCCGAGGAGAATCGAAGGAATTCCAAACAACGCCGGAAAAGTCAATCCTTGGCCCAGTCGATAAAAGAAACCCCCGGAACTGGGCAACAACTCGCCACCCCGGGGGTGGATTCCGGCTCCCGGGAGACCAGTCAGGATCGGAGGACCACGCCGTCGAAACGGGATCGCGGGAGTGAGAAAAAACGGACCAGTCAGGAAGAGACCAAATACGATAAGTAATAATAGAAAAGAGTAGACGACCTCCAAAAGCATTTGAGGAGACAAAACGAGTGGGTCCCCCTATACAAAAAATGAGGCAGGCTAATGTGCTTCAGACGGTTTTGGGGGTTAAGCCCAATTTGTCTAAAATGTCTAATGCAGGGAGCTAGAAATACGGTTTTGGATAATTTTCAAATTTTTTAAAATTTTTTCTATATTCTCGTTCCTTTGAACTTGAAAAATCAAGGCTCGTTGCTTGAAAAGAAAAGCGCTTTTGCGATTACTAAAAGTCATATTTTGGAGTTTTATAACTTTGATTTCTTTGAGCGAAAAATAAACCTTATTTCATAGCAATATTTTTATCTAAAATTCATCGAAAATGGTAATAAAAAATTTATCAAGATCAATTTATGACTATTTTTTAGCCAAAGTAATTAAATTTTTTTCAGTTCCAAATAAAATTCAGGAGACTTGTTGTCACTGTTGCGATGAAAGTAAATTCGTGCAGTGTGAGCACCGTTTTCTGCGTGTGTAGTGTAAACAACTAATTATATAAAAAAAAATACTGTAAAAAATACTATTAATCAACTCCGAAAACATTTTAAAAATCCGGCGGAGTTGTTTTTTATTATTTTAAACAAAGCGCGGATGTTGTCTACTCCTGATATGACAAACCGGAGCGGCCTAAAAAGGACGAACCTCTAACTGCCGCCCATAAAGACTTCATACTCACCGCTTGGGAGAACTCAAAAACCGGGGAACTTGGAAACCGGATCTTTCAAAGGTTGTTGGAAAAGCGCCCGGACATGATGGTGCTGAGGGACAATTTCGGCCGGGAGCGCTGGGCGGAGGAGGGAAGAAACTTCACTCAGTTCATTGAAACTCTCGTCTATTCCCTGTGTAAGTCATTTTCTATAAAGGAAGCCGGATCCCCAAGGATATTGAACCCAAGGCCTTTTAAAAAGTCTAGAACTTTAAGTTTATGATTTTAAAGTTCCAAATTCGGTTTAGCCAGAGATTAAGGCCCGGTTCACACCGAAGTTACAATTGACATAACAAATGATAACGCGTTCACACCTTAGCGATCAGTGACAGTGTAACTGTCCATACACGCGAGGAACGCGTTATCATTTATCACTTGTCACTCCGGGGTGAAGCAGGTCTAAAGGCCGGTTCACACCGGACTGGCAGCTGAGAGGTGACGCACAGCGCACACCCTTCATACCGCAGCAGCAATGAAAATGTAATGATGTAAACGCACGCGTTCACTATCCACTATCCACTGCCACCCCGGTGTGAACCGGCCTTAAGTGTTTGGATTAGGCAGGTTCAAATGGAATTCTAAAAAACATACCAAATAATCCATAATCCACTACAGCGCAATTGCAGAACGTAAGTCTTGCTTTCCTTAAATTAAGTCCCTACATTTTTAGTCCCTAAATCAAGTTCCGACTAAGACACGCTGCACTCTGATAATATTGATTATTTGATAAAAATGTTATTTGTAGTATTTAGTTGCGCAGTTAGTGTTGAGTAAAATTGGCCTTTCGTATCCTAATTTATGCGAAATAAATAAACTTTAAACTTTACCGTAGAGTCTGCATAATTTTATTTTAAAAATTATCTAAAGGCAAACCAGACGTTTATGGTTTATTTATTTGACAAAAAAATAAGGCAGTTTAGTATTAACTATAAGCAAATCAAAGCAATTTAGAGCCATTTATATCTGCCAACTAAAATTGAACTTTTAGCTTTATAAATTCTGATTGGTTGATATTAAGTAGCCCTGAAATGTGTTGATTTGCTTGGTTATACCAAAAATATATAATACTATATAATATATAGTATTATATATCTTTGGTCATACTATACATGACCTTTTTATTTTTATTTCACTGAACGAATAAACTAGCCACTTCTGCTTTACTTTTGGTACAATTTTAGAATTTATATTCGATCAGATAATTTGCATAATTAGTAAGACCGTGCAGGCATTACGGCAGTTTTGTGAAGTTGAGCACCTAGTATACATACTGTCGTTTACTATGTCTAATACAGTTCCAAAAAGCAACATCCGAAAACGTTCAGTATTAGAGTTGCAATTTTAACTGTAAAAGAAAAAAAACTTTGTGTCTAAAACAACTCTAAAATCAATCGACTCCTCCCTCGGTTTTTTATTCTTTGATTGATAACGCTTTATTTAAAATTTAAAAACTAGAAAATTGCTGACAAAGCACGTCGCACATCAAAAATTTCTTTCGCACACGTCAAATAAAAACAATGTTCCAAAAACATAGAGAAGAACTATTATTTGAATTGTGTTTTAAAATCACGTTCCTTTTTTTAACAAACACGTCATGTTTTCAACAGTATTTAAATTTTGATAATTACTAAAATGACAGGGATTAAATAAACTGTAATCATATTGCTTAACACGTAGAGATAACGTTTATTGCCTAAAATTTGATTTAATATTATTTAAAATTTAAATTTTATGAATACATTTTTTAAAAACTATACAATTATACTTAACTTAACGGCAATGGATTTTTATACAGTCGTGGTTAAGCTTGCAAATTAAATTTAATTAACTTTAGTGAAATTTGAAAAAAAAACCACCAACCGCTCTTTTTTATCTCGCATGCAAAATCCATAATTTAAAAATTAGTAATGGTAAGCAACGCAACAAGTAAATATGTTTTCTCCTCGATGGTTTAAAAATTTAAGGGATTTCATAAAATTGTTAAATTTTTGTCAGCTGAATGGAATATAACAGAATCTACATGAAAAATAACAAAAATGCGTTTGGAAAAATTAAATTACACATTAGGTTTAATCAGGGAGAATTATAAAAGCGCACAAACACATAATTTTACACGGCTAAAAAGTTTAAAAAAATCTGCTTTAAATTATAGCTGTTTTAATACAGTTAAATTGACAAATATACAATAATTTCAGCCAATCTGGACGAAGTCAAGCGGCTGGCGACGGAGCACGGTGAGATGCACGTCAAATGGCGCCCTCTCGGATTCAAGCCTGACTTTTGGGTGACCATGGCGGACGCTATGACCACGGAGTGCCTCTACCTGGATGAGGGCGTCCATCCCCCGGCCGAAGTCATAGAGTCTTGGGGCACTCTGATCACCCTTATTTTCAGCGCCATGAGGGACGGTTATTACGACCGACTGCGACGCGATCGCCGCTCCTCCAAACGCGAACTCCACCGTCAGAGCACCGTGAGCTCGGCGCACGAAAGCAGTACACCGTCCATAAGCGAGGAGTCCGTGATGAGGACCTCCTCCACGGTGCGCGGCGAGCGATCCACGGACACCCCGCCCCACGGAGACAATGACGTTTTCGTCAGCGCCCGCCAGGATAACCACCCTCGCTCAACCGCTGTAATTGTCGCGGATTTTTTCGAATAATTATAAGAAAAAACCATTAGATAACTGAACTGGCAATAATTATAAACGGGAATATTTTGAAACAGAGTTAGAAATTTTAGGTTAATTTTGTTACATTTCAGAATATATATCAAAATTATAATCAATAAAACTATTTTTTATTACTGAAAATGTGCGATTTGTCCGTTGATTCACTGTTTTAGGAAGTTTTTGTATAAGCACCTTATTTCACTTCTGCTGTTTAATAAGCGACAAATCATCACAAATTAAAACTTATTTTGTTACAAAAAATGATAAAATCACATTTAAATATTTGTTTGAAGTGAATATACTTTGTTTTATTTGTGATTTATGATATTTTTTTAAACAAAGGCATA
>JASAMX010017240.1:0-11468 GCA_030248175.1 Microlaimidae sp. YZB2_3
CTTTATGTTTCAAAAGGTTTGTGGTACTATTATTAATGTGGATATTAATTTTAGTTATATCCAACATCGATATACAAAACTAGAAAGGAGAGGGCCCGTAGGGCCCTCGCCTTTCTAGTTGTTATAAAGACGTAATACAAACATACATTTAGAAACCATATTACAGAAGATAACAAGTGCATGTGGGTACCAAATTTTGAAAAAAGAGATCACGATATGTTTTCTCTTTATTTAAAAGCAATTAATTGGGATAATCTTTTTTTTAATTGTTCTACAGTGAAAAAATGCGGCGATGTTATAAATCAGTACTAACTAAAGAATTAGTGAATCACATACCTTAAAAAAAATTTCAACACAAAATAAAAAACGCATTTATCCTAAATTTATTGAAAAACTACAAATGAAGAAAAAGCGCTTATGGCGAAAGTACAAATATAAAAATAATAATTTGGAGTACAAAACAGTTTGTGCGGTATATAACCAATCGGTTAAAAACTATAATTTAAATTTAAAGGAAAAAATTTTAAAGTCAAAAAATATTAATAATTTTTATAAATTTGTAAGCAATAAAATTAAAATAAAAGAAAACATTCCAGCTTTAAAAAAAGAAAATAATACAGTTGCTGTTATCAACAAAGAAAATGCGGAACTTTTTGCTCCCAGTTTAATGCGTTTCAAGCCAGGATTTACGGTTTTAGCAAGCAAATTACCAAATTAAATAAGCAAATTAAATTATTTTGGTGTTAACAATTTGCGAATTGCGTTTTAAGTTGAAATATTTTAATTTTTAATATTAAAGGTATTTTTACAAAGAAAAAATTCTGTTTAAAAAATGTTTTTTGTTTATACTTTATAGGTGTAGCGTTTGAAGAAAAATTAATTACCGCGCATTTGTTTGCAACATTTGATCGCCTTACATTTAAGCCTTGGGATTTTAATTTAAAGCAATTTTGAATTGAAGCAACCCAAACGGCCCTCCTAAGGGCCACCAATTTAAAGAATTCTTGTTTGTAATATAATAATAAATAAAAATATGGTATTATTTGATTAAATAAAATTATTGTGTCTGTTTGCTGTTTTTTTTGTGTTTAATTTAATTATTAAAAACGCGTTTTTGAAGCATTAAAAAGTTTTGAGTTTTTAAGCGTTTTTGAAGCATTAAAAAGTTTTGAGTTTTTAAGTTTTTTAAGTTTTTAAGGAAATTTTAAGCAGCCTAAACATTAAATTTTTACAAAACAGGGCAAAAACACTGAGCGAAATTTCCTCAAGGAACTTCCATGAGGGAATTTTGCGATGGAACCTAAAAAATTTGGAAAATAAAAGGAAATGAAAAGTTGAAAGATCTCCTGTGTTCTTTTACTGCATTTAATTAAAGTTTCATTATTTTTTATCAAAAATAAAAAAAGGAAAAACATCAACTTCAGCCGACAATTCACAAAAACCTGAGGATAATTTGCTCCTTCGTTTCAATAGCTGCTTTTCTGTCTGGGTAGGTTGAAGGGTTAAAAAAATTAGCAATTTTCTCCCATAAAATTTGTCCTGCTTTGCCACACTTCTAAAATTAAGGGGTTAGGTACTAATACCAAAAATATATAATATACTGAAAAATGTGCAACTCCTATATAAAAAAGTGCGAAAAAGTAGGCCATTATAATGAGCCTTTCCATTTAAATAAACACTCTCCGCTATAATGGCATAGTAGCCGTTTTAATTCGGCGAGTTAAAATGGAGAGGAAGCTATTATAATAGCCATTTATTGATTTAATTTCACTTCATATATACTTACAATTGTAATATTGTCCGGGCCGCACGAGTTTTCCCGTGTTGGTTTAATACTGTCCAACACGGTAAAACTCATGCGGCCCGGACAGTATTACACTTGTATGTATAAAGTGAAATTAAATGAATAAATGGCTATTATAATGGCTTCCTCTCCATTTTAACTCGCCGAATTAAAATTACTACTATGCCATTATAGTGGAGAGTGTCATTTAAATGGAGAGGCTCATTATAAAGGCCACCTTTTCTGTACTTTTTTATATAGGAGTTGCACATTTTTCGGTATATTATATATTTTCGCTAATACTACAAACGTAAAAAATTCAGTTTTAGAGGAAATACCCTCAATAAAATTTATTCGTTTTTTGGAATCCAATTTTTGTGCAATGCAACGTATATCCCCAAACTTCAGAGACTTTAAAATTCACGCGGCAATAGGTAGCCCCCACTAATAGGGACGTAACCAGAAGGGGCAGCCGCGCCCCCCCCCCCTGGAAATGGTCGGACGCAGGAAAAAATAAGGATAACAGGTGGGGGGGGGGTGGCGGCCGCACTCCTCCTACCAAAAAAAATGGTTGCCAGATGGGTAAATTTTGTCGTTTTCAGAGGCTAAAAATGCAAAAAATTTTTGCGCCTTGCTCATCCCTCGGTGCAAATTATAAAATACTTTTGGTACCAAAATTGACTCCAAAAATGCCAAAAATCCAAAAATCCAAAAAAAATCCAAATGACTACACAGTAACTAAAAAAAACAATCATATTTGGCTAATTTTAAATTTTGGTTCCCGCTTTTCCCCTTGTAAAATTTCCAGCCTCTTATAGCAATGGCCTTAGTAATTTTTATATTTCCTGTGCTTTGATTTACAGCATGGGTGTAGCCAGGAGGTCTGAAGGGTCTTTAAGTCCCCATTTTGTGAAATTCAAGCTCTGCCAATGTCTGCTAATGTAATTGTTAACTAAAAACATGTTTATATTGCTAAAAACATTAAATAATACATTATTAGGCCACAAACAGTGTATTTTTCAGCTTGATTAACGTTTATCCTTGCTTAATTTCAAAATTTTTGGGAGGGGAGGAAAGAAGTGTGGGCCGGAGCCCCCTCCACCCCCCGAAATTTTTTTGGTACTGAAATCCGCCCCTCTCGCTTTGTACGTCCCTGCCCCTTCTAAATTTTTAGCCACCTGTGGCGGCGCCGTCTGTAATTTTTTCCAATATAGGTATACCCTTTTTAAGTTTTTACTTAAACGTTGGATAAAACGTTATTATGCCAAAAACAGTGTATTATACAGCTTTATTTACGTTTATCCTGCTTTTTTAACCTTTAAAATTTGGGGGGGGGGCACCCAATTTATTTACATTTATCTTGGTTTTTTAACCTTTAAAAGCGCCACCTGTGAATTTTTTTTTGGGGGGGATCCAAAATTTTTTAATACTGAAATATGCCTCCCCCACCATCAAAAATGAAACTCTCGGTACAATCCTGGCTACTAGGGACTATAAACAGTTAAGTTGAGCCAAACGTGACAAAAGTGTACAAAAAGGACTCTAGAGAATTGTAAAAATCGAAATTTTTAACCCCCCCTCCAACTCAAAATAAAGTGGCTGAAGTTCGGTTCACACTTTTTTGGTGCGTGTTTACTATTCTGCAAGCATGGTTTTAGGCATAATAAAGATTTTTTTAAGACATCAAACAATATTTGCAACAAATGTTAAACAGTGGACATGTTTTTTTTTAAATAAAAACAGTTTGTGGCTGAAAAAAAGCAAGTTTTGGCATTAAAAAATTGAAAATATTTTAGGTTTTGTGCAAAAGTTTCAATTTAATAGTTTTTTCGGTTTTGATATTTATATTTAAGAGAAAAACAAATTATCTGTGGGTAAAATGTAATAAAATCAATTTATTGTAGTTTATAGAACTTTTTATCAATGTTTAAAATGTTTTCATTTATTTAAAAATCTGGTGTAGATACCTCCTGACCTATCTACCCCATTAGATCAAGATCGTTCTAACAGACTACCCTTAGTTTTTTTTGTGCAATTGACTATCCCCTGTAGACGAACTTTGGTTAGATCGATCTACGGGTAGTTTAAGATTATCTATGGGGTAGATTTTTTTGTGCAACTGAGCCCAGACTGGAGTACAGTACTTCAAAATAAGCCTTACATATGCTTTATAGGCGGTTAATAAGGCGGATACGTTTTTTATCTGTAAGCAGCGCAATTTAAACTGCGAGCAGTTATATAGATGCAATTTAGATAATTATTCAAAAAATCTTTTTTTTAAAGAACTAACTGTGTTCCTTCCCGCTAGGAGTTTAACTGTTCAGGTTCTTTTTCCTTATGCCACTTGGCTGTTTTCTCATTTTTTTACAAATTTTACAACTACGATTTTTCCTTTTTCTTGTCTAACGGAAAAACTAGCATTGACATTTCCTTCTTCGCGCAAGTTGCGGTTCATTTTCTATGCTTCCATTCGAAGCTTTTTAAACTCGTCCGATTTTTTCCGTTCATCCAATGGCATCGACGCCTGAAGTTTTAAGGATTGGAGATTTAATTACTAAATATGTATTACCAAAGGTGGAAATTCTAATAAAGGTATGTCACAGCGGTCTGTAGCAGCGTGCATCATAAAATCCAATTCGAGCCTCATGTCCGGGCAAAAGCCGCATGTTCGCTCAAAGGCCGCATGTCCAGCCTAAGGCCGCATGTCCAGCCAAAGGCTGCATGTCTGGCCAAAGACCGCATGTCCGGCCTAAGGCCGCATGTCCAGCCGTAGGCACTACTCTCTGTTTTTTTAGCGATACTGGAAAAATTTTGACAAAAAGATTTTTGTTTGCGCTCTTATAACTTTTGAACGCGCCGCAATCAATATGCAAATATCTTGCGTTAAGGGCTTTGTATTTTTGGCTACCTCCTGAAAAAAAAATTTCAAAAATTTTGGGAAGTTAGCCCCAAAACCCCCGAAATTTACGGTCAATTTTTTTCGGCCAAATTTCTAACTTTTTACCATATGGGTCCTTACGTCTAAAAATTTTTGTGCAGATTGCCCATACTTTCCTGAGCTCAAAAATTTATAATTTGTTAGGGGTAACCTACCTGGGTCGGGTACCTCGAGAAGTTAAAGGGTCAATTTTACGATTTTTGCTAAAAATCTTTGTATGGGGGACACATTATGCATATTTTGCCATCATGCTCAAAAACTGTTTGAGCCACATGTTTGAGACCGGGGGATTTATGCGAAAATTTAAGCTCCACATTTTGGTGATAGTCCCAAAAATTTTTGATGCCCTAAAGCACTGCAATGGCTGACCCCTAAAAATAAAACTTTTGACACAGCTCTTTTAAATAGGCGAGTAATATATCATTTTAAAGCTCTCGGCGTGTTGATTTCAAAAATATTAAACGAATGTGCTCTAAATACTTGGGTAACCAAAATACAGACCCCTTTGTATGGTAACGGGCCAAAAGAGCCAAGGGACGTTAGAGCTGGGTACTAAAGAGCCCGAAAAAATGGGACCTAAGAGCCAAGCAGCGGGAACGAAAGGGACAAAAGAACCAAGTAGGAGATAATCACGAAAAACCCTAAAGAGCCAAGGGTACAAAAAGCCACGCTTAGGAGGCTGATTTTTTTAGACTAAAGAGCCACAAAAAAGGGACCTTAGAGCCTTTAAATGCGTTTCGTTTTTTAATTACGTTATATGGCGTAACACGATAAAGAAACACATAAGGAGGGACTTTAGAGACATATTTTATTTTTAAATTATTTTTAGCAAGTTTGTTTTTACATTACTGGGGACTTTAGAGCCCAATATCTATCCATCACGTTTTTTAAAATGCATTCAACGTTTATGCGTTATTTTTGTTATTACTTTTTTCGAATAATTTATTAATTTATATATTTTCTTTAATTGCTTTTCACACATGTAAGAAATGGGAATTTCTCAGTTATTTTTTACGTTTTCGAATAAATAATACAGGTTTATATAGTTTATTTATAGTTTTAAAAATACGTAGTTGCAATGTAGTGGTGAGGTTCTTTCAGAGGCCGACTATATTTATACCAATTTTATGAATAATTAAAAAGCAATTGAATTGAATTATTTTCTTTTTAAAAACAAGAAAATTGGCACTAAAATGCAAATAAAGTAAATTAAAACATATTTTAAACTTCAGACAGCTTAGAATCGTTCATTGAAAGAGTGGAGCTCCGGAGCATGATTTTGATGGTAGGAACATTATTACTGGGTTACTTAGATTCTTGTGCCCCAGGGATTTGGAGCCTTTTAAAATTTTTGAAAGCTTTTCCGTGAAAATAGGTTATGAGGCCCAAAAAAAATAATAAGTTTTGACTTTAAGTTTGCGATTAGATATTGGGTTTTTTAATTTTACACTTTTGGTTTTAAAACTTTTATTTTTTCGTTAATTTAGCTTTGACTTAAGCAAGGGTTTTTTGCGATTTTAAACTTTCGTAGTTTCTCACTTCTTACAAAAGATATTGTTTTTTTGTTTTTTCATTTTACACACTTTTGGCTTTAAAACTTTCATTTTTTCGGCTCAATTTTTAGCTCTGACTTAGGCAAAGGTTTTTGCAATTTTTAAATTTCGGTAGGTTCTCACTTTTTACAAAAGCTTTTTAGTCTGTCTTGATGATTATTAAACAAAATAATGTTTGTAATTATGGCAAAAAAAACACGGAAATATTTAATAAATAGCAGTTTCTTTTTCTGGCTGCAAGTTTCTTAAGTTACTCAGTTTTGTCTCCATGTTGCCTCGGTTTTAAAATTTTCAAGTCTCTTTGTATTAGTGTTGTAAAAATTTACTTTTACTTTTACTTAAAGTAATAAAAGTATCGGATTTTGGATTACTTTTACTTTTACTTTTACTCGACTTTTGAAATTTCAATTACTTTTACTTTTACTCTTACTCGACTTTTGAAATTTCAAATACTTTTACTTTTACTCTTACTCGGATTTTCCACGGCAAATACTTAAATTAACTTAAGTAAAATTTAAGTAATTTTAATGGGTAGATTCCGTATGAGCTTGTTGTAAAGTGAATGGCTGAAGATAATTTTTTAAGCCGCTAATACGCTAAAACAATTTATTTTGACTAAAAATGTTATTAAAATGACAATTTATACATAAAATAAGCAAAAATCTTTAGAACGCAGCTATGGAGCTCCAATAACCGGTGTTTTTCTTCGTTTCAAAATTACTTTTATTATACTTTTACTCTTACTTTTACTTAAAAAAATTGGTCTTACTTTTACTTTTACTTTACTTAAATACAATTTTGACAATTACTTTTACTTTTACTTTACTTAAATTAAAAAATCAGAAATTACTTTTACTCTTACCTTACTTAAATTAAAATTTTTCGAATTACTTTTACTTTTACTTAAAATAATCCAAATTCAATACTTTTTACAACACTACTTTGTATCAACACCCTAAAAATTTTTTTTGTGCGTTTATTATTATAATTTTATAAAATTAACTCCGATTTAATTAAAGAATAATTATAAACATATTTTTTTAACATTTAAAAAATCTGCTTATTTTTGTTAATACCTTCATTATAAATATTAATTAAATATTTATTCTATAAATATTATAGGTTCTAACCTAAAAAACCGAAGCTTCATTTAAGGTGACCAAAATGGATTTTTATTTAGCAGACAATTCGCAATTTATAGCAAAATTTTGGATATATAATATAAATGTTTTGGGCGGTCGCAAAATTGTTTTTTTTAGAGTTTTGATTTAATAAATTGATGTGTTCTTATGAAATGTTCATTATAATATGTTTTTATCCACCGATAACACTTTTAATTGACCAAACAAAATGAATGTCTTCGACAACCGCAGAATTGTTACTTTTAACATTTTTGTTTAAACAAGAAAGAAGTGCTGTTACGAGAAGCCGATTTTAAAATACTGTCGTATGTATCCCTGGTATTACTGATTTACCAAATGTTACCATAAATTTTTATAATTTTTTAGTCTGTTTTGAATATTTAAAAAACTTTATTGGCTATTTTGTGTTGTATAAGTCCTTACGAACGCGCCTAATATAATTGTTTTCGCTGAAAATATTTTTTAAAAATTTTTTTTGTTATAGTGATTTGTAAATTAAATAAATTTACTTTAACTCGAAATAATTTAACTCAAGAAGACGAAATTAAGAAATATAAGTCTCAAACTTCTCCTAATCTCTTCTTTGGTCAAAGTTTAAAATGTTAAATAGCCCATTTTGTCCATCGGTCGTCAAGAAATACCTTGAGGAATATACGATGACAGAGCGAAAAATTGTTTAATTAAAATTAAGTTTGTTAATTCCGAGGCATGAAAAAGAATATTTTATCACAAATAATTACTAACATATTTCAAAGTTAAAACTTTCTAATTTTTTTATAAAAGTAGTCTACTAACGTGTTTTTTTTACTTTTTGTCTCTTTGGTCCCTCTTACTCTGTTGATTACGCATGTAAAGGTTATTTGTGAACAGGTCCGCTCTCATTTGGCTTTTAGGTCTCTATGTGCCTTCTTTTCGGGCTCTTAAGACCCCTATTCTGGCTCTTTAGTACCCAGCTCTAAGGTCCCGCCATTTCTTTCCCCTCATCTTTTTGCTTTTCTCCATTGGCTCTAAGGTGACCTTTTTGTGGCTCTTTGGTCCCAAAAATTGCGGCTCTTACGTCCCTTTTTTTCCGGCTCTTTAGTACCCGTGGCTCTTCCGTCTCCAAATCCTTTGTATCCTCAAAAGTAGTAAAGGATGATTTTTTTTTATTTTTTATAAGCCGTGTTTATATTCGTTTGAAAGCTCTATGCGTTCTGATTTCAAAAATACTAATTTTAGACTAAAATTTTTATGGTTACCCGGTTATATACCCCCAAATACCCCCAAATTTGAAAAATGACGTGTTTATACTCATATAAAAGTTCTCGACGCACTGATTTAACAAATATATAGTTTTTTTTAAATTTTCTTTAGTGGTTACCCAATTTTTCACCCATCAGTGTACCCCCAAAATTCTTAAGAGATGATTTTATTATAATACCGTCATGTTTGTACTCATATCAAAGCTCTCGACACGCTGATGTCAAAAAAATATTTTTAATTCGATTTATTCAATGGTTACCATTTTTACAACCCACAATGTACCCCCAAAATTTTTTGGGGGTCATTTTTATATATTTATTATAATACCGTCTTGTTTCTACTCATATCAAAGCTCTCGGCACGCTGATGTCAAAAAATTATTTTTAAATTGATTCACTCAACGATTACCATTTTTACAACCCACAATGTACCCCCAAAATTTTTTAGGGGGTCATTTTTATATATTTATTATAATAGCGTCTTGTTTGTACTCATATTAAAGCTTTCGACACGCTGATCTAAAAATTATAAATTTTTACTCAATTCACTCAATGGTTACCAGTTTTACAACCCCTAATGTTGGTACCCCCAAAAATTTTTAACGGGTTATTTTTATATATTTATTGTAATACCGTCTTGTTTGTACTCATATTAAAGCTTTCGACACGCTGATCTAAAAAATAGAAATTTTAACTCAATTCACCCAATGATTACGAGTTTTACAACCCCTAATGTTGGTTCCCCCAAAAATTTTTAAGGGGTTATTTTTATATATTTATTGTAATACCGTCCAGTTTATACTCATATTAAAGCTTTAGACACGCTGATCTCAAAAATATTAATTTCAACTCAATTCACCCAATGGTTACCATTTTCTAATTTTCAGCGCGCTGAAAAATCATTTTTTAAACACGGTTAAACTAAGCGGAAACGCCTTTTTTAGTTAGCTAAACCGTTTTAAACACCTTTTTTGTTTTTCCTAAGCCTAAGCAAAACCTAAAAGTCAAGCTGAACTTTATCATGACAGAGTTTCAAATTTTTCAGCGCGCTTAAAATTACCACCAGCGCGCTGAAAATCAGAATCTGCCCCTGATACCATGATAGTGAAATAAATAAAATGTCAAGACTTATAGTAATCCATGAGCAAAAAACCAAGGACCACTTTCTTCTAAAGTTGGTAGTTGTTAGTTAAAAAACAAAAAAGTATATCCAAAAGTTGACAATAAACGCAACTTAATCACCATTAAATGATGTATTTTACCTAATTACAATTCTAATAAAAATGTGATCTTCAAAAAGTTCACTTATTTACCACTTTGGTTCTGGTTTCGTTTATCATACTTTTCGTTTGTTCCAGCTTGGACATAACAGTTATGAAAGACATCGCTTTGTCATTTCGTTTTGGACTTTAACTAGCTAAACTTCTTTATAAAAACGTGGTTTTTATTTATAATATTACAAAAAATTTTTAGAAATAATATGCCTCAATAGTTTTTATTAAATTAAATATTTAAAAAGGGATTTCGCTTATTTATTATTTTATTGCAACAACAATCAACCAATGCTCACACAGTTCCAGTGACTAATTAGTGCAATAGTCGTCTTCTTAAGAAACAGCCGCTTCAGAAATGGCCATGCTAAGAGTATGTTTCCAAACTTTATTTTAAATAGACATATTCGTTCTTTGAAAATGCGGATAAGGAAGGAAGGGGAAGGAAAAAGAAGAAAGGGGAGGATACCCTCTCCAATTTGTCCTAAATAAAAGCCAATTGATAAAACGCACTTTTTCTCACAATTTTGTCTTCTACATTTTGCGGCTAAAACGTTTTACATTTTTCAAACGGTTTTTTAACAATAAAATACGAGAGTCGTCAAATCCGAAAAAAATGTTACGTACGAACGATACGCTTTATTTATAGATTAAATTAAATTATATATTATTATTCAGTCTATTATAATTTAATTAAAATTTGCATTTTAGTTTACCCGCTTATATGTTTTATGTTCAAAAAATTTTTCTCGTAGAAAAGGTTTGTATTGCTCTTATTATATATTCATAAAATCGGCGCGGCCACGCCGGTTTTAAATAGCAAATCTGTGCACAGTTCTGAAATGCCCCCCGTTTTATTAGAGGATTTGCTCCCCCTCCCTCCCAAGGGCGTAGCCAGGGGGGTTATGGGGGTTGTAACCCTCCCTTTTGGGCTGGCTGAGGTAAAAATTTGGGGTCCTAAGAGAACAAATTTAAAAAAGTTTTCTCGCGCTTCGCTCCGCTCAGCGCTCGACACATATATACCTTTTTACAACTTTTAAGTGGTTTTCAATCAATTTTAAAAACAATTTTTGAAAATTTTTTCGTGCTGTCGCACGATTTTTAATGTTATGCCTTTTTAAACCTAAAATTTTTCAAGTTTAACTTAAAAAACAATGCAAATAACAGCAAAAAAAATCACTTACCGCGAAGCGCCAAAAATTTTTACCCTTTTTAATGTCTTTTTTACGGTATTTTGAAAATTTGGAGTACAACCTCCTTTCCGAAGTCCTGACCACGCCCCTGCCCCCCTTCCCCTAAAATAAAAAAGTACCCTAAAATTATGGCGCTATTTTTAACCCATTCGATCCATCATCGCAAAATTTTTGCAGTTTTTAGCCTATTTCATTGCATTTTAAGCCATTTTAGACCTATTTATTTTTACTTAAATTTCACTTTTTTGTCCCTTTTTTCTTTTTCCTTTTTTCTCTTTTCCCTCCTTTTTTCTTTTTTTTCTCTTTCTCCCGTGCTTGCCTCCTCCTGTTTATTGCCCCCCTCGTGA
>JASAMX010017242.1:0-60737 GCA_030248175.1 Microlaimidae sp. YZB2_3
CCAGGGCCGTAGCCAGGATTTAATTTGAGGGGGGATTTTTGAAGGCGCTGAACAGCCCAACAAGGGGGGTCGGCGGGCACCCAGGCGGGTCAAGGGGCAGTACCCCTTGTCAGGGGTCCGCATCCGGGTGGAAAATTTTTTAATTTTAAGCTTTTAAAGGCACCAGGAAACCTAAATATAAGTACTCAATTTTTATTTATTTGCTGTTATTTTTTAAATAAATACAACAAAATAAAACAGTTTTAGGTATTTTATTACCATTTTAATAAAGGAAAAGACCAAATTTCTAAAAATATAAAATCTTTATTTAATTTTTAGTTAAGTTTTTATAGTAAATGCTTTAGTTATTAATATAAGAATACAGCTATTAATACTATAAATATATAACTGAAGCATTAATAATATTAATGCTTCAGTTATTAATACTAAAAATCCTAAGAAAATTGTTTTTTTTATAGCAAAAAAGTGGTTGAATAGTACTCTCCTGCTCTTTGATACTGCCGTTTTAATGCAAATATTTTTCACACAAAACAAAAATACAATATTTTTAAACTCACTGCACTAATGTTTGGAATTATAAATAACTCCCTTTTTTTATAAATAGAGGTTTCATGAACCGAAATCATTTTAAATAATGCATTTTAGATAGCTTTAATACATTACAAAGCTGTATTTGGAAAAAATTTTTTTTTGTAATTTTTTAAAAAAACCGAAGGGGGACCTACAAAAAATTTTTGCCTTCCCGAATTAGAGAAGGGATCCGCAATGTCCCCCTGGCTACGGCCCTGACAATTCTGAGCATATTTATCCCGCATAATGATTACCGCATTTGCAATTAGTCCGTTTGTTATGTAAATGTTTTAATATTACTTATATATTGTTTTACTTATTGTTTGCAAACGCATTTCATTTTGGGCTATAATCAGGCTCCGGCTCTAAAGTACCGGCTCAATCTCTCGGCTCTAAAGTCCCCAAACCCATAACATGACGGCAAAATTAATTCTCGTAATTTGAAATGTATGTTATATTTTAAAATTCAGAATTACAAAAATATGTAACTATAACATGAAATCATATAATTTTGTTAGAGCCGAAATGAAAAATGCGTTTGCAAACAATAGTAAAACAATATACAAGTAATATTAAAACATTTACATAAAAAATGGAGCTAATCATGCAATGCGGTAATCATTATGCGGATAAATATGTTCGGGTTTCTCATTATATATACAGAAAGAATTACAAGAATAAAGATTTGGCAGGAGAAGTGGCGCCGTCTGATAGTTTGGCTTTCCGACATTTTTTGTCGCCAAAGTGAGTGGTGGGGCGTCTAGTGGACAAGCCTCAAAGGTTTTTAGCTTAAAAAAAGCTTTGAAAGATTTTTTTCTAAGTCAAAGCCTAAACAAAACCTAAGCCTAAGCCTAAGCAAAACCTAAGCCTGAAACTAAGCCTAAGCAAAAGACTGAGCCTAAGCAAAAGCCTAAACCTAAGCGACACCTACCTAAACCTAAGCCTAAACAGTAAAGGCTTAGAGGGTAAACAAAGTTAGCCTTCTCAGTCAGGTTTAGAGTAGGCTCTTAAAGTCCCTTAATTTTTTATGAATTTTCTGAACACAAAACGCGTTACAGGTTCAAGTCCCTCCAATACGGCTCTAAAGTCCCACACTGCGGCTCTAAATAGCCCCTGCTCAAAGAGCCCCTCGCTCCGGCTCTAAAGTTAAGCCCGTGTGACAGCACTCACAAAAAAGCGGTGATATAACGGCAAATTAAATCTTGTTCTGAGAATAGCAAACGTTAAATGACCGGCAAGCACTAAAAGACACCTACTACACCTACTACACCGACGGACCTAAGCAACCTAAGTTTGTTACTAAAAATTTCCCTGAAGTAACAAACAAAACCTTAAAATCAAGCTAAATTTAATGTTTTGTTTGATTTTGAGGTTTTTCTTAGGTTGCTTAGGTCCGTCGGTGTAGTAGGTGTAGCAAAAATATATAATATACCGAAATGTCCATTCTCTATATATAAAAAGTACAGAAAAGGTGGCCTTTATAATGAGCCTCTCCATTTAAATGACACTCTCCACTATAATGGCATAGTAGTCATTTTAATTCGGCGAGTTAAAATGGAGAGGAAGCCATTATAATAGCCATTTATTCATTTAATTTCACTTTATATATGTAAGTCTAATACTGTCCGGGCCGCACGAGTTTCTGCGTGTTGGACAGTATTAAACCAACACGCAGAAACTCGTGCGGCCCGGACAGTATTAGACTTGTGGTTATATATGTGTGAAATTAAGTCAATAAATGGCTATTATAATAGGCTTCCTCTCCCTTTTTAACTCGCCGAATTAAAATGGCTAATATGGCCATTATAGTGGAGAGTGTCAGGTTAAATGGAAAAGCTCGTATAAAGGCCACCTTTTCTGTACTTTTTTATATAGGAGTTGCACATTTTTCGGTATATTATATATTTTTGGGTGTAGTAGGTGTCTTTTAGTGCTTGCCGGTCATTTAACGTTTGCTATTCTCAGAACAAGATTTAATTTGCCGTTATATCACCGCTTTTTTGTGAGTGCCGTTATATGGTAACGGAACTTTAGAGCCGGAGCGAGGGGTCTTTTGAGCAGGGGGTCTTTAGAGCCGCAGTGTGGGACTTTAGAGCCGTATTGGAGGGACTTTGAAGCCGTAACGTGTTTTGTGTTCAGAAAATTCATAAAAAATTAAGGGACTTTTAGAGCCGAACTCTTAAACCTGACTCGAGAGGCTAACTTTATTTACCTCTCAGGGTTTACTGTTTAGGCTTAGGTTTAGGTAGGTGTCGCTTAGGTTTAGGCTTTTGCTTAGGCTCAGTCTTTTGCTTAGGCTTAGGTTCAGGCTTAGGTTTTGCTTAGGCTTAGGCTTAGGTTTTGTTTAGGCTTAGACTTAGAAAAAATCTTTCTAAAGCTTTTTCTAAGCTAAAAATCTTTCTAAGGTTTGTCCACTAGACGCCCCACCCACTCACTTTGGCGACAAAAAATGTCTGGAAGCCAAACTATCAGACGGCGCCACCATTCTCCTGCCAAATCTTTATTCTTGTCATCTTCTGTATATATAATAGAAAACCCGAAGCATATTTATCCCGCATAATGATTACCGCATTGCATGATTAGCTCCATTTTTTATGTAAATGTTTTAATATTACTTGTATATTGTTTTACTATTGTTTGCAAACGCATTTTTCATTTCGGCTCTAACAAAATTATATGATTTCATGTTATAGTTACATATTTTTGTAATTCTGAATTTTAAAATATAACATACATTTCAAATTACGAGAATTAATTTTGCCGTCATGTTATGGGTTTGGGGACTTTAGAGCCGAGGGGCTTTAGAGCCGGTACTTTAGAGCCGGACCTGGGGACTTTAGAGCCGAAATGAAAAATGCGTTTGCAAACAATAGTAAAACAATATATAAGTAATATTAAAACATTTACATAACAAACGGAGCTAATTATGCAATGCGGTAATCATTATGCGGGATAAATATGCTTCGGGTTTTCTATTGTCAGGGCCGTAGCCAGGGGGGACATTGGGGGGATTAATCCCCCCTCAAATTCTGGGAAGGCAAAAAATTTTGTAAGGGTCCCCCTTTGGTTTTTTTAAAAAATTAGAAAAAAAAATTTTTTTCCAAATCACTTTGTAATGTATTAAAGCTATCTAAAATGCATTATTTAAAATGATTTAGGTTCATGAAACCTCTTATTTATAAAAAAAAGGAATTATTTATAATTCCAAACATTAGTGCAGTGAGTTTAAAAATATTGTATTTTTGTTTTGTGTGAAAATATTTGCATTAAAACGGCAGTATCAAAGAGCAGGAAGTCACGATTCAACCACTTTTTTGGTATAGAAAAGCGGTTTTCTTAGGATTTTTAGTATTAATAACTGAAGCATTAATATTATTAATGCTTCAGTTATATATTTATAGTATTAATAACTGTATTCTTAGTATTAATAACTAAAGCATTTACTATAAAAACTTAACTAAAATTAAATAAAGATTTTATATTTTTAGAAAACGTTTGTTCTTTTTTATTAAAATGGTAATAAAATACCTAAAACTGTTTTATTTTGTTGTATTTATTTAAAAAACAACAGCAAATAAATAAAAATTCAGTACTTATATTTAGGTTTCCTGGTGCCTTTTAAAAGCTTAAAATTAAAAAATTTCCCACCCCGGGGGGCAGAATGCCCCCGGCCGGACCCCCCTGACAAGGGGCTTTGCCCCTTGACCCCGCTGGGGGGCTCCCGCTCCCCAGACCCCCCTTGTGGGCCCCTATAAACCACCTTCCAAAAAATCCCCCCCTCAATTCAAATCCTGGCTACGGCCCTGGTGGTCCATGACATACGACGGCACTTGAGGGCAGATTTTGAATTTCAGCTCGCTAGTAGTAATTTTAAGCGCGTTGAAAAATCCAAAACTCTATCATGATAAAGTTTAGCTTGATTTTTAGGTTTTGCTTAGGCTTAGGGAAAAAAAGACGTTTAAAACCATACATGGGCAAGTTGGTCCGGAGTGGGGGGGGGTTAAACCCCAAATTAGGGGGGGGGGTTAAAATCCAAGAAACGCAAAATACCCATATCGTTTTTTTTTCTGGAGTGCATTTTACCCATATCGTGTTTCGATTTTGAAGGAAAAATAGGTTAAAAACACTAATTTCAGGTCAAAAAGCCCTTTTTATTGCATTTTTGAGCTTTTTATTGCTTAAAACATTCATTTTGACCTCAAAAATTAAGTTTGGAGGCAGTTAGAAGTCATTTTAAAGACATTTTTTTTCTTCATTTTTCCAAAATTGGGGGGGTTAAACCCCACTTCTCAGAATTTGGGGGGGGGGTTAACCCCCCCTTAACCCCCCCGTGCCCATGTATGTTTAAAACTGTTTAGCTGACTAAAAAAGGTGTTTCCGCTATGTTTAATTGTGTTTAAAAAATGATTTTTCAGCGCCCTGAAAATTAGAAACTGCCCACTTGAGCTTGAAATATGACGGCACTCACTATGACTATGACAGCAGTAATATGATGGCAATACGGCATAATTAATTCTTATATTCTCAAAAATGGTAACCTTCAGAAATTCTCAGTAATGACGAATCTTAGCGGCTAGCAGAAATTATCTCTGCAGATAGCAGATGTAACCCCCACAGCTGTTTTCTAACCTAAGCTTACGTCTGCCTAAGCCTAAGCAAAACCTAAAAACAACCTATGTTTTTTCCTAAAGCTTAAGTTCACGTGTTTCTAAGCCAAAACAAAACCTAAAAAACTTTATCAAACAAGTGCTTAGCAAAAGCTTAGGTTGTTTTTTAGGTTTTGTTTAACCCTTTCCCGTGAAGGCCTTTTCCCCCGCTACAACTGTGAAACCTTCGTAAGACAAAGGTAAAACCTCCATCTCACGGTGGTGGTATATTTGTATGACAAATGTCATACGCTAACCTTATCGCGGTAAGCTCTTTGCATGACCTAGGTTTTACTTCCGTCATACATAATTTTTTGTGCGCGAATAGTGCCTAGTGAGCAAGCAAATTGAAATGGTTAATGCTGTACGGTAGAAATATGCATATTTTTGCAACATGAAATATCCTACATAATACACTGTATCTGTGACAAAAATCTGCATATTGCTACCGTACAGCTTTAACCATTTCAATTAGACTCTTTGCAAATGATATAAAGCTGTTTGCAAAATCTTCATCTAAAGATTACCACATTCAAAACTAAGACTTCAAAAAGATTTAGATAAAATACACAGCTGGTCACAAGACTGGCAATTGCAATTATCAGATCATAAATGTGAAGTTCTTCATATTTGAAATAATAGTAGCGACGTCTAACCAAAAAAAAATTAAAACAATATGAGATAAAACTTATATCACAAGAAAGCTCAGATCGTAAGAAGAACAATGATATAACTTTCACCTCAATCCGTTGTGTTTACAAAAAGTTACACATGTTTCAAATTAGAATAAACGTGTGAGACTCCCCACACGCAGACAAGAGAACACGCACCCCTAAACAAAACTCCAGATACGCGCGGGAGTGTGCAAGAATGCGCGCGGAGGAATAAAAGCCTTCAAGGCGCAGAGGAAAGGAGCCTCCACAGCGGAAGTAACCCCATGCCATTAGCCTCAAAAATAATTCGAACATTATTTAAAACACAAAAAGCAAAGAGTTAATTTGTAAATATAAGCTTGGTAATAACTTATTTGCAACTACAGAATTGGTGCGTGACCTAGGTGTTTATATATTCCATGATATAAAATTCTCTAAACACGTTTATTTTAGCAAAAGGTTTTCAAAAAGAACACATCAAATAATAAAAAAACATGATATCACACTACACACAAACACTGTACTGAGTATTGTAATTATTTATCACAAAAATACTACAGTATATAATAAAACCTAGTACCTATTTATTAGTAAATAGTTACAGAATATAATCAAAATACCAAAAAATAATAATGCACTGCACTGTTGAAATAAATACCCCATAACAAACGAGATTTAATTGTATCAAAAAAAAGGTTATTCTTTTTTGTTAAAAGAAAACATTCTAGCTCAAGAATTAAAAAAAAATCAAGAATTAGAAAAAAGATTTCAAAAGTACTATGTGCGATCCTCAAGCAACACAGTTCTCTATAAAAGTGTTAATTATGGTATTTTTGTTAAAACTGCTCAGAAGTCTGAAGCTTTACTTTGACTTCAGCACTAATACATAGCAGGTTGTTGTTGCATTTCATTGCTATGTACCAAAATGTTAATGCATGTGCTATGTTATGTGCACAGAATTTATTAATTGACTAATTCAGAAAAAAGAACTGGAAGGGATTTGATTTGAGCTAATAGCTACAAAGATTATGGCATTACAGCTAATTTAGCGATTTTCTAAAAATACTGACCGATTTAGCAGTAATCTGCGACGCACTCAGAGTGTTCCAATTAGTAATCACGCGATTAGGGAAACAATATTTTTTTGCATCAATTCTACTATCCTCAACTTGTAATTTTTAAATGGATGACCTCAAGTTGAGTTAGTTTTGAAAGAAAAAAAACTTTCTGCAAGGAGGCTAGATTTTCCATTGATTATTTTATATACTTTGCATAAATCAATTTTATTTCTTCTGTCAGAAAGTTCTCAAGTTTTAGATAAGCTAAACGATTTGCATTGTTAGTTTAACCAAGACCACAGCACTTAAATAATTTTCTGGTGTAATATTTTTGCACTTTTTCTTCTAAGTTGCAATCTTTAAGGATGTAACCGAGGGGAGGCACTCGGGGCAGCCGCCTCCCCCCACAACGGTCAAACAAGAGCAAAAATAAGGATAGTGGTTAGGCGGGGGGGGGCGGCCGCCCCCCTCCCCCAAAATAGTCGCCAGATAGTAAAATTTGGGGGTTTTCAGAGGCTAAGAATTCAAAATTTTCTAGCACCTCGCTAATCGCTTGGCGCCAAATTATAACATAATTTTAGTACCCCAATTGACCCCCAAAAACCAAAAAAATTTCCGCTTTACTTCCTTCAGCGGTCACTTTTTATAGTATACATACATATATATCGCTATTTATCTTGCGGCAAGATAAATAACATTAGCATTAGGCAAGATGCTTGCCTAATGCTAATGTTATTTCAAAGTTAGTACAATATTTTTCATAAGTAATAAGTACTACACAGAAAGCAAAACAAACAATCATATTGGTTGATTTATGTACCTCCCCCCTCCTAAATTTTCCAGCCGCCTGTAGCATTGGCTCAGATTTTTTTATATAGGTAAGTAGGTACCCTAAAAAACATGCAGTCGAGATGCTGCTCATGTGCTTTGGTTTACAATAATTGGGTGTAGCCAAGCGGTCTGAACTGAAAGGTCTCTAAATTCTTTTTTTGTGAAATATCTGCCAATGTGTGCTAATGTAATTTTTAACTAAGAAAACATGTTTTTACAGCTAAAATCATTAGATAATAGGTTATTAGGCCAAAAACAGTGTATTATACAGCTTTATCTACGTTTATCCCTGCTTTTTTAACGTTTTCAAAAATTCCCCCTCTCCAAAATTTTTTTTTGTTCTACAATCAGCCTCCCCCCAAAATAAAACTCTGGGTACGTCCCTGACTTCCATACTCAAGTAATCGTCTTATGTAAGACTTATATGTTTGCATTAAGTTTTTGATTGATTTAGCAGTGAATGTACAAAAAATTAAAGCAGATCTTACAAAAGCACTTTCTGTTATTTTTTAACAGTGATTTGACAATTTTAGGTTACTAGGCATATAACTACCTAGGTCTTTTACAATTGTAGCTTGATTTAAAAATTTTATTATGTGCTTGGTAATTATAGCCACAGGAGTTAGTTACAGTCCCAATATGAAATTTTTTTCGAAATCTTACTGCAGGTTTTGAACTTGGAAATTCATGGAATATTTGTCATTAGGTAAATAATCTGTTTAAATCCTTGCATCATCTGTGAATAATCTATTTTTGAAGTTTTTTACACAATCAAAAAAATCATTAATATAGATCAAAAACAGAAGTAAACTCAAAACTGAACCGTGTGGAACAGAACTGACTTTATATGATTAGGAAGTGGAATTATTGATAACTACTTTTAATGTGTCCTGTTAGTTAAAAATGCACTAATCCAGTTTAAGAAATTTTCTTCAACTCCATACTTCTTTAGTTTATACAACAAATTTTGATGGGAAACAGTATCAAAAGCCTTGGCAAAATCGAATTATATTAGATCCACAGATTTTTTGTTTTTTAAAGGCCAAATTCCAATCATATAATACCTCTTTATTTGTGTGACAGTTGAACTTTTGTTCTTAAAGGTGCAGTATACGTATACTAAATCATGGTGTATTTTTTATTGCTGTTTAATACATAGTAATCGATGTATCAGGTCAGACTGAGAAAAAATGTTTTACACCAAAAATTAATTCTCAACGGTTAACAATTTATTAACAAGAATACCGCTTGGTTATTTCCAATGTGTTTTTTATACACCATTTTTTAAAACAAAACATTTTTAATAAACAGATATTAACAAAACTTCATAGAATTTGTGCTAAGGTACCAAAAAACTTAAATTTTAAATTTGGTTCAATTATGAAAAGTATTAGTTGAATAATGCCATTTAAAATTGCTAAAATACACTAGAAATTTTAATTCCAGATCATGTTTATTACAAAGTTTAAGGTTTTTTTACCCTTTTAGATTTAAAACATGTGTTTAAAACGTTAATAAAAGGTTAATAGTGTTTATAGTTGTTTGATTTAACATTTATGCCTTAATTATTGAATGGTATAACGATTTGAAATCGAAAAACTAAAATAAATTGTCAAATGAAACTACCCGCGAAGCGGCGAATTGGGTTTTTGACTATTAATATGCTTTTGGAAGGCATCAAAGTTTCTGTATTAATATTAAAGAAAAAGATTTTTCTCGCAAAATTCAAAAACGTAAGGGTTCTCCCTTAATCAGGGAAGGGGGAAAGGGTGGGAAAGGGAGGGCGGCCGCCCCTCCCCCTGGGTACGGCACTGTTTGGAACTTATATCAGACCCACCTCCCCTTTTCTTTCAAAAATTAAGGTATAAATTTGAAGAGGTTTAAATGTGTAGATGTATAAACAAACAAATTCAAAAAGATTTTAAAATTTTAAATATAGAAATTTTCGTTTTTGTTGTGTTTTGCAAAAAGAGTTAAGGTAAATGTTAATTCTTTTTTATCTTCAGGTCTAATTTTACCGTGGTGCTTTAGGTTACTTTAGTTCTACTGGCCTACTGCACGGCCTGAATTTAATTTGTAGTACACATGACATATGAAGCTAGTTAGATAGGTACCTACTACTGATATTTTAAACTGTAGTTTGTGTGTGAAGTGAACTTATAATTTTTTTTTTCAATTTTAGAAAGTTATCTAAATATCACTCAGTTTTACCTACCTAAATACGCAAATCTGGCTCTTATGGTTTTATAGCAATGGAAAATGCTGCCCAGCGGTGGATAAAAGAATTGGATGAAGACGATGAGGTGCCTTTGCTAAAAAACAGTTCCACCAATAATCTTCAACATAATACCCATCAATCTAGATATATGGATACCTCAGTTAAGCATCGTCTCAAACTATTTGGTCGCCAGTTTCAGGGTCTCACACGTTATCATTTATCTGCGTTTGTTCTAACATTTTTCAGGTAAGGTTACTGTTAAATATTTGTGTTCTATTTTAAAAAATGTAAACTGCTCTAACAAAGTTGCAAAATCCGGTAAATACCTACATTAATAATTATTTTAACCTTTCAATTTGATTTTCTTATCTCTTTTCGTCCACGTGATTCATCTGAACACTGAACTCTTGTGAAAAGATCTTGTCTAGTGCTGTTAATTAAAGTATTAATTTTTAACTGTAACACAGATATTTTTTTATGTTAAGTTATGCCTTGTTTCATGCATCTCGCAAAACATTCAGCAATGTGAAGCCTTCAATGATGGCAGAATGGACTCCATATAAAAATCTATCAAATTATCCAGGCGCATTCAATAACAAGGTACAATAGAATACAGCTGAATGTTTTATTTTAACATACTTTGCATATATATATCCGAGTTCGAGTATCAAGTTCCAAGTCTACGTTTCTTGGGTTTAAAAAATCCTGTTTTTTGTGTTTATTATTTTTTTTAATAATGCACAATAATTTTTAAAATAAATAATGTTGTCGTGTCGGCAAAATCTAACGACACTTTTTTTTAAAAAAAATGTTTTTAATTAAATATAAACATATTTAGACTTTCTTATCACATTCTCTATTCACAACAGATCGCGATGCAACAACTTTTATGGGTGTTCTGGATGCCTCATTTCTTCTCTCATACGCAGCTGTAAGTTCTTAATTTTTTCACCTAAAAAAGAACTAAAAAGGTGGTGTAAAACACTCCAGTGGTGTGTTTAAGGTAAAGGAATTCACAACTTTTAAAATATGGATGTCCGACATTTCTCCAAAAGTTTTGGGGTATGTCAGAGGTTATCAAAACAAGTTCCGCTCCATTTTTTTTACCATGTTCACTGTAAAATTTTCAATAATTCAAAGGTAAGCAATCTCTGCAATGCCCCTTCCTCGTGCGTTTCAACAATAAAAGAAGCGGCATTTTTTGAATTAAAATGCCGAAAAAAGGAACGAGAAAACCGAAAAATAGGATAAAAACGCAAAAATTTTGTAAACTAAATCAAAATCGTAAAACAAACCTTGAAATTTTGGGGCTCTTTATACTAATTTCGGGTCCATCTCCCTCTTTCCATTTTCAAAAAATTGTGGATACAATTTTTAGAAATTGTGGATACTATGTCCGAAATTAAAAAATAGTACCCAGCTCCTAATTGAGCTCCTCCCTTTGAGAAAATTGTGGATACAATTTTCATCTTAATTTTTCTTTCAAAAACGTAAATTTTTTAACACAAATTTATATTTCATTTTTTTAATTCTTCCACAGCCCATTTCATTCAATAAAATTTAGTATTATCCTATAAAAAACAAAATATTAAATAAACCTATCCCCTCTGTTTTCGCCAGCGCCTAGGCGCCGTTGGTGCCTAGGCGTTTAGAGTGTCCAGGGTGCTGAATTCCGAAAGATACCCGCATACGAGGCAAGTTTTATCTCACGGTGAAAGGAGGTGCAGGGTGTTATTTGATTAAATACTCGTACTAGGAAGGTGGGGCCTTTTTAAAAAGCGTTTTCAAATCAATTGCCTGCAATGTGGGTAGGGGGTAGGGGTAGGTTAATCACCCGCATACTAGGCAACTTTGTTTCCCTTGCTACTATTAGAAGTCTTTGTAAAAAGCGTTGTTTTAAAATCCAAATCAATTGCTATTGCCTGTAATATGGGTATGTTAACATACCCGCATACTAGGCAATTTTTTTCTGTTACCACTTTTAGAAGGTCGCACTTCGATTTTTCTTGCTTAATAGCAGTGTAATTTGCTTTGCTTGTTAATTTTTTTTAATTATTTTTAAACTCTTTTAGCTCTATTTTAAAGGTGCGGTATTCTAAATTATGCCGTTTTTTTCGCTTGGTTTTTGGTATCAATCGATGCGACAGGTTTCACTGAGTAAAAAATTGTATTACAAAAAAATTAATTTTCATTGGTTGTCGACATATAAGCAAGAATATCGCTTGGTTATTACAGATAATTTTTTGTTTTTTACCAAACACCAGCCACGTGACCTGTTTGTTCTGTTTTGTTTCGCTTACGTTGAACTCTACAAACGCATCCTTTCTCGTAAAAGTTCAGTATGTATTTAAGATATTTTTTATGCAAATTTTGCTATGAAAACGTGCAGAATTTTTAGTTATACTAATTTATGTGTCTTTTTAATATATTGCAGTTATTAATGTTTTATTTTAAATAAACGATTTCATGTATTTTGAGCTCAGTTCAATCTTGGCACGTGTGCCGTGGTTTGTTTTTTAATCGCTCATCCGAAGTATTTACTGTTGTTTGGCTGGCTAAGTGGAAAAAAATCGATGGAATATTAAGCGATATTCTTGCTAATTATTAAAACCAACCAAGTATTTTTGTAAATTTGATTTTTGATTTTAGAAAAGATGACAATAAAATAAATTACCGGTATTTTATTTATTTTTTAGTAAATAAATAACACACTGTCAAAATGTATTTTGTTGTTTTTTTTACTTATGGTTGCTTAGGTTTTGGTATTCAATACTTGATAAAAGCACAAAACGCCGGATAGTTTTGATAGAAAAAAATTAGGGTATCTGACTTAATTTCGGCCAGGCCTTAATTTCGGCCACCAATTTAGGGTGTTAAAAAATTGGCTTATTTTTAAAACACAAAAGAACTAGCACAAAGTAACTGGATTAATGTTGAATAAAGTGTTTTTGCAAAAGTTTTTTATTTTTGTTATTCTGCATTATCAACATTTTCATACAAAAAGTGAATTGTTTGTGATTTTCTTAATTTTTGCTTTGTGTTTAAACTGCATCAAATTTAGAACGAAGCACAATATAACCTTAAAATATCTTCTATTTAAGGCTCAAAGCTGTTAATTTTCATATTTTGATATTTTCTTCAAAATCACTTTGCAACGTGTTTAACTAACTGCGCATTTTAAGATTCCGTTAATTTCGGCCACCTTAAAATTTAGGCGAAAGAACCTGCCGTTTTTTACTGTTTTTAAATATCATCGTACTACCGTATTTATAAATAATTTTTTTGCTCGTTTGAATTTTTTTTGACGGTTTTTAAGCCAAAAATAAAAATTCAACAAAAAATATAGGTTATTAAAACTTGTTTTTTTTAAAAAAGTCTTGCTAATAACTATTAAAGTTTGAAAACCCAAAAAAATTAAGTTATATGTACCAAGAACAATATCTAGTCCTAAGGATAAATTTGCAACTTTTAAAAATTTTTATTGTTCGGTTTGGCAATAGTTATAGCCAGTTTTTTCTAGGTGGCCGAAAATAATGGCTCGCGCCTTAATTTCGGCCACTATAAAAACAAAACTTTAAACCTCCACTTATAAGTGTAACAGAAATTTTAAAATTTTGCACTGGAATAACAAAAATAGCTATCGTTTAATTTTTAGACCAAATTTTGAGTCGCTTGGAAAAACCAGAAAAAACTTATCCAAAAAAATAAAAAAAGGTGGCCGAAATTAAGTCAGTTACCCTACATGATAATAATATAAACTTCGATTTACCTACATTTTTTTGTTTATTTTTAGGTTTTAATTGACTTTAAATTTGTAACATATTTAGTTATTCGTCGTTGCCCAATTTTTATTAATACTGTTTCGCGCTTTTATTTATAATTTAAAACGAAGGTACACCCAAAAAAAATTCCGTTTAATTTTTTTCAAAAATTTTAAAAAATTTTAGGATGAAACATTAAACATAATGCGGAGTTCGAATTACCTTCAGGATACTTATACCAAACATTACAGGATTGAAAGAATAAACTATAACAAAAAATATTACCAATACTGAAGAGTTTAAAGTAAACTTTGGCTGGATTGTTTTTGTAAATCAAGTGGCCCAGGATGAATTGTCCGCCAGATCTTCGGCAATAAAAAAACTTATTTCTAAAAATTTTGTGTACCAACAGCACTCTTCGCATATTAAAGAAGTCTGTGGAAGATGTATCAGGAAAAAATACAAACTGCAAAGCATTTATGTAATTTAAATTTCAGAAATTAACTTTAAGTATGAGAAAAAATTATCCGCTTGTTAGGATGCCTACATGGTTTATTCTGCAGGTCGACCTTTTTTAAAGGTCCATAACCACCGCGTTTTTGTGGCTGATGCTTTGAGATTTCTAAAAATGTCTTCTGAAACTGCCGCAAAATTTAAAATTTATTTTAATTCCGGAATGCGAATCGCAAAAGCATTGTCTGCACATAAAAAGGTTTAAAAACAATTCTTTGGTGCAAATTGAATTTATTCTTTCAAATGGAGCATTTAGCCCTAGCCTACACTACAAGCAATTGATTTGGGTATTAAAAAAAACGGTTTTTACAAAGACTTTTAATTGTAGCAACGAAAACAAATTTGTCTGCGTTTAAGTTAACGTACAAACATTACAGGCAATTGATTTGAATAATAAAACAACGCTTTTTACAAAGACTTCTAATAGTTGCAATTAGCAAAGGAAACAAAGTTGCCTACCCCACCCATATTTGAGTAATAATTATGCGGGTAGGTTAACCTACCTATATTAGAGGCAATTAATTCGGATATAAAAACAACATTTTTTTAAAAAGGCCCCGCTTTTTTATTACAAAATGACCAATTAGAGAACACCCTTAACCTCCTTTCATCATGAGATAAAACTTGCCTCTTATGCGGGTAGGTTTCGGGGACAGCGTCCAGGGTAGGGGCACAAATTTTCGGGGGTGTCGGTACCTTTGAGATTTTGTTAGGGAAAGATAATAACCCTCTCCATCTGCCTATCCCACGATTTGAAATTAACCTAAAAAATATAGTTGAGTTGCCTCCTGTATTTTAGAAAATATTTACTTAAAAAATAGCCCGCATTAGCCAGTATCCATGGGTCTGTGGAAGAATTAAAAAATGAAATATAAATTTGTGTTAAAAAATTTACGTTTTTGAAAGAAAAATTAAGATGAAAATTGTATCCACAATTTTCTCAAAGGGAGGAGCTCAATTAGGAGCTGGGTACTATTTTTTAATTTCGGACATAGTATCCACAATTTCTAAAAATTGTATCCACAATTTTTTGAAAATGGAAAGAGGGAGATGGACCCGAAATTAGTAATAAAGAGCCCCAAAATTTCAAGGTTTGTTTTACGATTTTGATTTAGTTTACAAAATTTTTGCGTTTTTATCCTATTTTTCGGTTTTCTCGTTCCTTTTTTCGGCATTTTAATTCAAAAAATGCCGCTTCTTTTATTGTTGAAACGCACGATGAGGTGCCTTTGCTAAAAAACAGTTCCACCAATAATCTTCAACATAATACCCATCAATCTAGATATATGGATACCTCAGTTAAGCATCGTCTCAAACTATTTGGTCGCCAGTTTCAGGGTCTCACACGTTATCATTTATCTGCGTTTGTTCTAACATTTTTCAGGTAAGATTACTGTTAAATATTTGTGTTCTATTTTAAAAAAATGTAAACTGCTCTAACAAAGTTGCAAAATCCGGCAAATACCTACATTAATAATTATTTTAACATTTCAATTTGATTTTCTTATCTCTTTTCGTCCACGTGATTCATCTGAACACTGAACTCTTGTGAAAAGATCTTGTCTAGTGCTGTTAATTAAAGTATTAATTTTTAACTGTAACACAGATATTTTTTTATGTTAAGTTATGCCTTGTTTCATGCATCTCGCAAAACATTCAGCAATGTGAAGCCTTCAATGATGGCAGAATGGACTCCATATAAAAATCTATCAAATTATCCAGGCGCATTCAATAACAAGGTACAATAGAATACAGCTGAATGTTTTATTTTAACATACTTTGCATATATATATCCGAGTTCGAGTATCAAGTTCCAAGTCTACGTTTCTTGGGTTTAAAAAATCCTGTTTTTGTGTTTATTATTTTTTTTAATAATGCACAATAATTTTTAAAAATAAATAATGTTGTCGTGTCGGCAAAATCTAACGACACTTTTTTTTAAAAAAAATGTTTTTAATTAAATATAAACATATTTAGACTTTCTTATCACATTCTCTATTCACAACAGATCGTGATGTCTAATTAATGGTTGGCGCGGCGCCACGGGGCTAAATCACCCCGTGGTGGTCCCTGCGCCACCCATGATTTACGAAGACCAGTATTTTATGAAACAGGCCCCTGGTCCCAAGGTCGTGTTAATGTTTATGCATGTGAAAAGATGTTGTGTTGTGTGTATTTGTGTTTTGCATAGCGGGCAGTTTGGTGATGTGTGTTGTGTAGGATTTATTTTGTGTAGGTAGGAGTAGAGGAAAGGAGATTTCCCTGCCCTGAGTTGGGCGAGGGTTCTCCTGACCCCGCGAGGAAGATTTTCTTCCTCGTTGCTTATTGCTGGTGCTTTTGTTTGTAGTATTTGGATATATTGGAGTGTTGTTGATGTGGTTTGTGACTGTGTTTGTGTGGATTTATTGTTTTAGTGCTTTGTAGGTTTTGTTGTGTATGTCTGTTGGAATGTTTGTTGTGTAGTTGTTGTTGTGAAAAATTGTTTGTTTTTTGAGCCAGCTGGGTGCAGGTTGTTGTGTTAAATAGTTGAGTGGATTGTTTGTGTACATGGCTGCCAATTTTGGTTGTTTTGCATGGAGTTGAATGTGTGCTGCTATTGGGAGGACTTTAGCCTCTGTGTGAATGATGTTTATGTTTGTGTCTGTGGTCTGTTTATGTTATATCTCGTCATCTTTTTTATAAATAATATTACGTTTTTAATAAATTCCAAATAATCTATACCAAATATCTTTTATTTCGGTGTTTTCGGTTATTAGCATGGTATTCGCAAATTAAATGGAATAAATCTTTTATGCTTTAATTATTTACTCTTCAAAATTATTTTATAATATTAAAAAGCATCAGTTTGATTTCGCAAAAACAAACAATGGGTACCTAGTATCTCTACCAATGAATAAAAATTGTAGGAACTTTGCAACACTTTTAATCGTATTTTAATCGATAGTTAAAATTAAAACAAAACGATATTCCTGTTTTTGAAAAGTTAGACAAAATCGCCTACGGAAACGTGTCACGTTTGCTGCCAAAAAAAAACAAAAACGATGCGTGCGTTAATCTCTACTTACTTCAGCAGCAGAAGCGAGCGACACTAATTTATACCAAGACTTTAAAAATAAACCAAGCGAAGAATAGCCCATCTTGGATCGCCCGTTGTTAAACTCCAAATTCTGGCTGTTCCGCAGTGCTTGTATGCTCTTATTTATATCAACGCAACAACTAACCTAACTTATAGCAAAACTTTAAAAATAAGCCAAGGGAAGAATAGCCCACCTTAGATCGCTCGTTGTTAAATTCCAACTTTTGGCTGTCTCGTAGGGCTTCTATGATTAGACGGACGTCGGAGGTGTACTGGCGGACGCGGTGGAAACTGGCCAGGAGAGACAAGGGCACGAACCCCTCACCGTCCATTTTCCGCCGCAAAAAGAAATCTTTCTGCAGATTGAGGTCACTGAAGTAGTATTCTCTGAAAAAAAGAAATTATTAATCACATTTTATGTGTTAAATTTAAAAACAAATAAAAATAAGTAAAAATTAAGTAAATTAAAAAAAACAACAAAATTTTTAAAATTGTTTGGTGTTGGTAGAAAGATAGAGAAGAAGAGAGGGGAATACCTCTTAGGTGGGAGGTGGTGGAAGTATACTGTAGCGTTCGTTCTGGTCGCTACAAAGTTCTGTAAAAGTCTCTGTTTGCTTGTCTGTGATGTAGTTCAAAGTTTAGTCGCGTTCCCGCTTTATAGTTTATTAGGGTAAATAACTACAGCTACCGGGGACAGAGATACTAACGGGCTGGCACAACTTGGAAGGAGCGGGAGGTGGTTAAGTTCTGACAAAGTTCCGATAAGAAAAGATCAGTTGATTTCTTAATCTTCGCTCCTAAGGAGCTCGGAAGACCTTGGCGCCATAGGTGTTTTTTTTGGGGGGGACAGAGGGGTGCACCCCCCCCCTAGAGCCAAAATTTTGGACCCCCCTAGAAAAAATTCAGGGGCCCCCCCTCCCTCCAAAGCTCGAGAGCGGTCCGGCCTGACCCCCCTCCCCCCCTCCCGACCAATTCGGAAGTATATTTTTTTATTTACTGTCAAAAACACGGGTTTTTAGTTAAAAACAGTGTTTAAATACACTTTTTAGGCCTAAATAGGCTGTTTTAATACATAAAATTCAATATTAGACCTAAAAACACTTAAATTATTGAGTTAAAAAAATTTTGCTAAAAAATTGGACCCCCCCTGACCCCCCCCTAAATTTGAAATCTCGCATCCGGGGTCGACCCCCCCTAAAGAGCCAGGGGGGGTCCGGATCCCCCTGGACCCCCCCCTAAAAAATTTTGGCCTTCCACGTGGCCCCCCCCCCTAGCGGACCCGACCAAAAACACCTATGTACAGCTACCGGGGACAGAGATACTAATGGGCTGGTACAACTTGGAAGGAGCGGGAGGTGGTTAAGTTCTGACAAAGTTCCGATAAGAAAAGATCAGTTGATTTCTTAATCTTCCTCCTAAGGAGCTCGGAAGACCTTGGCGCTTGAGGCGAAAAGTCGACGAGCAGCCAGATGATCGATGTAGAAACCGATCACCAACTCAGAATAGGTTTTCACTATCCGACCAACTTGTTACACCCCTTTTTATAGGCCCCATAGGTGTTTTTGGTCGGGTCCGCTGGGGGGGGGGGATCCACCCCCGGGTGGAAGGCCAAAATTTTTTCGGAGGGGGTCAGGGGGGTCCGGACCCCCTTGGCTTTTTAGGGGGGGGGGGCGACCCCGGGTGCGAGATTTCAAATTTAGGGAGGGTCAGGGGGGTCCAATTTTTTAGCAAAATTTTTTAACTCAATAATTTAAGTGTTTTTAGGTCTAATATTAAATTTTATGTATTAAAACAGCCTATTTAGGCCTAAAAAGTATATTTAAACACTGTTTTTAACTAAAAAACCGTGTTTTTGACAGTAAATAAAAAAATATACTTCCAAATTGGTCGGGAGGGGGGGAGGGGGGTCAGCCTCGCTAGGGGGGGTCAGGCCGGACCGCTCTCGAGCTTTGGGGGGGAGGGGGGGCCCTGAATTTTTTCTAGGGGGGGGGGTCCAAAATTTTGGCTCTAGGGGGGGTGACCCCTCTGTCCCCCCCCCAAAAAAAACACCTATGATAGGCCCACGAGAAATGCACCTCGTGAACACTAACCTTCTCGCCCCAGACGCTCAGGAATGCAACCAAGACCTTTAGAAACGAAGATAAAACTGTTAGATAAAGAATTTTAGAAACTATTAAAACTAAATAAATTATTTTAATTAATAATTGGGCTATTACAATACCCTCCCCCCTTCTTCTACAAAACCTTTGCTTATAATCCTGAACTACGATAAAATGAATTTTAGATCATTCTAAAATGTTAACTCCGTTTATTAGTCCACTATACATGTATCAAAACGGGGCGTAAAAAAGAGTTATTTTAAACCAAACTAAATGATCACTAAATTTATGCAATGAATGTTTTACCGATTCATCGCTTATTTAGACAACATATTTTAAAGTGAAATGGTTAGTTTTACTTAGTTATAGGGTGTAATATAATTAGTTACTTTTAGCTTGATACCAAATTTACATTATTTTATCGTTGCAGTGATAATAATTATTTAATAGGCACCAATTTAAAACCTGCTACTTTAACTATATTAACCCTTTCCGACTTTTAAGAAGAAAAAACCGTCTGAAACCAGGAATGAGAAAGCGACAGTGGTATTTAAGGATATTATACTCCACGGTTTTTACCTCTTCTCCCTTATACTCGGCGCACCGAGACGCGATTTTCGATTTCCATTACGCATTTGAGACGTAGTCGGAATCGAAAATTATTATTACATTACAAAATATCACAACAAATCTTCGATACTTACATTTGTTTACGAACATATTCCTTAAGCACTTCTTCGCTAACCGGCATGAAACCCACGGCGGGGGTGTATGCGGGCAAAGCTGGGGGCGGGTACACCGGCAGACCCACTTGGGCCGCCCCCACTACCACTTGATTCCCCGTTTGTCCTCTGAAATACAAATAAAAAATGTTAATTAAAACACAGATGAGCACGGTCTTGTAAGCTAAAAAAATTGACTAGGCTAAGCTATTTTGGGTAAACTGACTTAAAGGGGTCCAAGAAAAAGGGAATTCTCCCCTAGGTTTTGAAATAACGGTCGACCCTAGACAAGATGAACTAGTTTAATCTATTAGGAGAGAGGGATCAGGAATTCCGGTTTCCAAACAAAATACATTTGTATCAAATCATGGATTTTTTGGGACTAATGTTAAATTCTATAGTCTAAAGATATGAATGATATTTAGGGATAAAATGCGTTCAAATGTTTTTAATAAAAAAATGTTTGTAAAAGGAAATATGTCAAGAGGCTACCCCACCCTCTCGTTTTTTAAACCATTTTTTCGAAACCTCTTAAACCAAAATTTTTGAAGCTTAAAAAAACACAAAATAACAATGCTCTATTTCGAATTCCCAAAAAAATCTAACAAAAAAAGTCAAATATAATTCCGCTCACTCACCTATCCCCTCCGGGCGAGGGCTGAGCCTGAAGCTGTACCAGTCCAGGGGAGAGTTGTCCGGTCGGAGTAGGGGGAACCGACCCGGAAGCCACCGACTCCGCCCCGCTCTGCTCCGAGGAGTGGTGATGGTGCTGGGCTGGGGCCGGGGGCGGGACCTGCTGCTGGACGGCCGTCGCAAGACTTACCGGCACTTGGCCCGGCGGCCCGGCAGTCGGGGACAGGACCACCGGGCCGGGGTGGTGGTAGGCGGGGATGGCATGGAGGGACGGGGGCGCCACCGCCGTGGCCGCGGCCAGGGCCTGAGCCTGAACGGCGGCCAGATTTGGCAGGGCCCGGGCCAGCACCGGGTCCATCACTGGTTGGCGGATCACCGTCGCCCCGGCCGGGAGACCACCGGGGTTGGGGTCGAAGGCCGGGACGGCCACCATCATGGCCGTGTGCTGCTCCAAAAACGCCATGTAATCGAAATTTCGTCGAATTCATCCTGCGAACGCCATGAAAAAAAAAAAAGAGTATGTACTTAAAATGTGAAAATGAAATAATTTTTTTAATCTGTATACACGATAGGTACAAAACAAAGTACATAGGTACAAGAGATATATTCCGTTTCGAGTGTAATGGACCTATCGAGCATACAAAGAATAGCAAAAATTGGGTCGCCGGTCCGCGAAATCAAAATTAAATCAAACGTTATGAAACCAATGATTTTTACAAAATTTTTTCAAAAATTGGAGATTAATATGTACTTAAAATGAAAAAATTTCGAAATAATTTTTTTTTAATCTGTATACACGATATGTACAAAACAAAGTACGTTTCCAAAAAAAAAAAAAAAACAAAAGACCCCAAACAAAATAAAAAAAACCCCAAAAAAAAAAAAACCCACACAACGTTTTGCGAGGTAGGTCCATACTTTTGTGTAAAATGTTAAAATCAAAGTTAAGATATAATAGATACTGTTGGAGTCAATTCAGATGATTGTTTGGAATAACCCTGCGGCTGCGACCGTCCGAAAAAAAGGGGATTAATATTAATTAATATTAGGTTTATTTAAAAATTTTACGATACAAATTCGAAAGCCAAGCGATCTTCAGGGTTTTTCTGTTAAAAATACTAAAAGCGAGCACAATATTTTTGTCCAAAATTTAAAAACGCAAAAGTCTAAATTAACTAGAGTTTGGTAAAAAACGATTGATGGAAAACAATTTCAAAAACAAAACAAAAAAATCGAGGTAATAGGGATAGGTAGGGTACATGGGCGCATAGGTGGGCAGCCTCTCGGATTTTGGGGGGGGGGGTATAGGGAGGGGGTCGAATTTTAGGGGGGGGGGGGTGTCCAGTAAGACTCAAATTTTGAGGGGGGGTGTACCCAATATTTCCGCGCTGCCTTAAAATGAGCTTAAAACGCGTAAAAAAACGTAAAACAAGCATTATAAATGCTTTAAAACTGTGTAAAAATTAAAATAAGATCTTATTGCAACTTATAAATTTTATTTTTTTTAATTCTTTTAATAAAAATGTGCAGTGGAGCAGTCAGGATTTCATTTCGGGGGCGTCAGTCTGGGGGAGGGGAGAAAAAGTGTTGTCAAAGCGGCGCGAAGCGCTGCCGCCTGCCCTGCGTAGCGGCGCCAGCCGACGCGAAGCGTCAGCCGGGGGGTCTGGGGGGTCCCCCCCCCAGCCGCCGGAGGCGAAAATTTTTTAAAGTATATACTAAAAACGGCTTAAAAATCGTCTCCTGGTGATCGCGTGAACATACCTTTTACTTTTGTTTTTTTTTACCTAATTTCTACATAATTTTCTGTGATCTTAAAAATTCAGTCAGGGGGGCTCGGGGGAAACAATGCCCCCCGGAGGAGAAAATTTATAATTTGAGGCGCTAAAATACACTAGAAATTTTAATTCCAAATGATAGTAATTACAAAATTTAAGGTTTTTTATAGATATACTATACATTTATAACATGTGTTTAAAACGTTAAAATAAGGATAATAGTGTTTTATAGTAGTTTTATTAAACATGTATGCCTTAACTACTGAATGGGATAATCGATTTGAAATTGAAAAACTAAGATAAATTGCCAATTTAAACTGCCCGCGTAGCAGGGAAATTTAAACTGCCTGCGTAGCGGGGGAATTTAAAGGTAATAAAAGGTAATAAATGGGAAAATAAGGTAATAAACACTCCGCGCGAAGCGCGGAAAAATTTTTTAGTCCTTTTATAACACTTAAAAATTTTTCTTTGGGAGGCGAATTTGGGGGGGGGGTGTCCCCGACTACCCCAAATTTAAGGGGGGGTGTCAGCAAAATCCGAAATTTTGGGGGGTATAACCCCCCCTGCCCACCTATGCATGGGCGTATCCAGGGGGTGGTCTAGGGGGTCTAGACCATACATAGGCAAGTTGGTCCGGAGTGGGGGGGGGTTAAACCCCAAATTAGGGAGGGGGGGTTAAAATTTGAGAAACGCAAAATACCCATATCGTTTTTTTTTTCTGAAGTGCATTTTACCCATATCGTTTTTCGATTTTGAAGAAAAAATAGGTAAAAAACGCTAATTTTAGGTCAAAAAGCCCTTTTTATTGCATTTTTGAGCTTTTTATTGCTTAAAACATTCATTTTGACTTCAAAACTTAAGTTTGGAGGCAGTTAGAATTCATTTTAAAGACATTTTTTTCTTCATTTTTCCAAAATTGGGGGGGTTAACCTTTTCTCCCTCCCCCACTTCTGAGTGGGGGGGTTAAACCCCCCTTCTTAGAATTTGGGGGGGGTTAACCCTTTTGACCCCCTTTTGGGTCGGCAAAGAGAAAAATTTTAGGTTAGACCCCCCTTTTGGTTCGCCAAGTATAAAAATTTGGGTATCTAGAATGGCCATTTTTTAAAAATTTTCTCGCGCTTCGCTCCGCGCTCGATTAATTATTAGTCACCACTTCTAAATTTGTGTTACTTTGTTTTGAAATCTTGATATGACCACGCTGAACCTACCCCATTTTTAATGTTTTAATTAGTCTCCAGTTCCAAATTTGTGTAATTTTATTTTGCAACCTTGATACAACCACGCTGGACGGACCCCCCTCCTTTAGATTGTTATATAGTGGGATTAAAAATTTAAAGGTTAGCAGAAGTAATTTTAAAAACATTTTCTCGCACTTTGCATTACTTAGTCAGTTGTAATTCAATATACTTATCTTTCAGTTGCTAATGTATTGAAAATCAAAAAATTTTAGTTAATAAATTGTTTGTAAAAATTTTTTCTGTGTTTTATAGATTTTTTTAATTTAATAATAGGAAAATAAGGAAGTATGTGACATAAACAAGGCAATAAACACTCCGCGCGAAGCGCGGAAAATTTTTTTTAGCCCTTTATAACGTTTAGGATTTGGACCCCCCTTTCGGAAATTTTGTTCAGGGTTGGAACCTCCCTAGTTCCGAAATCCTGGCTACACCTATGGTAGGGTACAATACAATCACACACAATCATCGATTCATTGTCTATAAATTATAGCATTCCTAATATCACACATGGGCACGGGGGGTTTGGGGGTTAACTCCCTTCCCCCAAAATTCTGATAAGGGGGTATAACCCCTTCCCCCACTCAGAAGTGGGGGAGGAGAAAAGAATACTCCCCCCAAATATTGGAAAAGGAAAAAAATGTCTTTAAAATGACTTGTAACTGCCACCAAACTTAAGTTTTGAGTGAGGTCAAAATAAACGTTTTAAACAGTAAAAAGCTTAAAAATGCAATAAAAACGACTTTTTAACCTAAAATTACCGTTTTTTACGTATTTTTTTCTTTAAAATCAAAAAACGATATGGGTACAATGAACTCCAGAAAAAAACGATATGGGTATTTTGCGTTTCTCGAATTTTAACCCCCCTAATTTGGGGTTAAACCTCTTACTCCGGACCAACTTGCCCATGTATGCCTAATACCGTGTAAAAGGATTAAAAAAAGTCTAAACTTTACGATTGTAGAACAAACAATCAGCTTTTTAAATGTTTCATTAATTAAACAGTGAAAAAAGGTGTAAATGAAAAAAAAAAGCAAAAACTTTGTAAGGGAAAAATTACACTTTGTTGATTGAGGAAAAATGCATAGTTAATTTTATGGTTTTTAAAAGTGCCCGTTCCCCTTTTTTATGTCTTACGCTCGTGGTTTGTTCGTTAATGATTCTATGAATATTAATAGCGGGAAATAGTACTGAAACTCAAAGTCAAATTTTTTTGCTCTAACGTTTGGAATGGCCGTTTAAAATCATTTTAAAATGTTGCACATTTTTGCAATTGACAAGAATGTATATCAATAAAAGTGTACAATTTCAAATTATTTTAAACAGAAATCTATAATTTTTTATGTTGTTAATGTAATTAATTGTTCGTCAGGTATAGATAACGTATATAACTAACCAGACCTGTGCACGGTTCGGAAATGCCCCTCCCCGCTTTATTAGAGAATTGGCCCTCCCCCGCTCAAAAAAAGAAAAAAGATGAAAAAGATTTTTTCAGTTTTTAGCTTATTTAAATGCATTTTAAGTCATTTTACACCTATTTTTAGCTTAATTTCGCTTTTTGCCCTATTTTTTCCCTTTTCCTTCTTTTTTTCTCTTTTTTTTTTCTCTTCTGCTTGCCCCTCCCCGTTTTATTGCTCCCCCCCCCCCGTTTCAAAAAAGTTGCTCCCGTGCCCCCCTGTTTTGGAATTGCCCCCTCCTAATGAAACTCCGGGGGTAATGCACAGGTCTAACATTTACGTTAAAATACCACATTAAACTAATTCAAAATGTTTTAAACAGTACCGGTAAATAACGTTTAATTGATTAACAGCAAAAATCCAATTTCTGACAATTTGAAAGCGTGGGTCTTTTTTTTTACGAAACGACTTCATTGTATAAAAAACTGTGTTGGATTTAAAAAAAAAACCTTAAGATACCAGAAAAATTAACAAAAATCAAAATTAGACTTATTCTGCCTTGGACAATGAACCAGCAGCACCGCAAATTTAAGGTGTTCCGTCGCATAAAAATTTGATGCGCTGATAAAGCGTAACGTCTTAGATCTAGGGTGCCTCTTTGGATTTCTTTTATGGGAGTCTAAAAGTTCGGTAGCTTACATAAACACCAGGCCGCCAGTAAATTATTCATAAATAAGGCCCGACGATAAAAAAGTCTTTTGATATCATTAAAAAAATTAAGGTTCGATAAAAAGACTAAGAATGTTAAAAAAGCTTATAATTGCTAAGATATGGAACCGGACCTTTTTTATCATCACTGACTACAATCATTCGCACAATGAACATACTACTACTTCAAAAACACACCTGTAATCGTTGTACGCGCTGGCTCGCTGCGGGTGATACTCGAATCTCCGGTTGGCCGGGTGGCGATGGTCCTGCTGGTAGTGATGGTGGGCGCCTCGGTTGGTCCAGGTGGGGCGACCCCCGCGACTTCCCCGCTCGTAGTACTGACCGCGACCGCGCTGGTAGTAGCCGCCGCCGCGCGGCGCGAAGCGCCCCTGTTGATACTGCTGCTGACCGCTACGGTAATAATTCTGCTGATTGTTGTTGTCCTCAATTTATGTCGTAGATACCAACGAGAATAATGCCTTCTTACGGCCAAATTATTTGAGGGCATCAAGTTGAGTATAAACTTGAATTGTAAATTTTACAATTTTCATTTTTAATTAGGCATGCCATGTCTGTACCCAGGGGGGAACAGGGGGATAGTTCCCCCCTGTCGTTTTTAAACAAGCACTGGATAGAATGCATTTTTTCTGAACAAACACGGAATAAAATGCATTTTTCGTGAAAAGAAACTAAATAAAATGCTTACTTAGTGTTCAACAATTTCGCGCCTTCGGCGCGCTTTTTTAATTGTTTATTCTTTTCCAATTGCTTTTTTTTTCAATATTAGAAGTTTTACCCCAAAAACTTAGTCTAACCTAGGTCTAAAATGACTTAAAATGCATTGAAATAGGCTTAAAACTGCAAAAACTTTGCGATTAGGGCGCCGTTATGGGTCAAAAATGGCGCCATAATTTTTGGGTATTTTTTCCATTTTTCGGCAGGGGAAGCAATAAAACGGGGGGGGGCAAATCCTTTAATAAATCGCGGGGGCATTTCCATACCGCGTCTTAAATTAGAAATTATAATTATGGGTTATATAAATAGTACAAATATTGTTGTCAAGTCAAGCGCTTTTTATCTCACGCTCAGCATTTTTTCTTTGTGAAAACCATTTTTAATAATATGGTAAAATTAATAATATTAAACTGGGTTTGTTTTAAGTAAATAATAATAATAATAATGTTCAAGTGCTTAATATCTTGATGATCAAAATTTTGGAAACTAATTAAGTAATTAGGGCAATTGGCTTAATTTAGGCCACCTTTTTTTATTTTTTTGGATAAGTTTTTCTGGTTTTCCCAATCGACCTAAAATTTGGTCTAAAAATCAAACGATAACTATTTTTGTTATTCCAGTGCAAAATTCTAAAATTTCTGCTACACTTAAAGATTACTGGAGGTTTAAAGTTTTTTTATAGTGGCCGAAATTAAGGCGCGAGCGATTAACTTCGGCCACCTACAAAAACTGGCTATAACTATTGTCAAACTGAACAATAAAAATTTTTAAAGGTTGCAAATATATCCTTAGGTATTGTTCTTGGTACATATAAACATAATTTTTCCCGTTTGCAAACTTTAATAGTTATTAGCAAGACTTTAAATAAATATGTCAATACCTTAAAGAACAAGTTTTAATAACCTGTATTTTTTTGTTAAATTTTTATTTTTGGCTTAAAAAACGTCAAAAAAAGTCAAACGAGCAAAAAAATTTTTATAAATACGGTAGTACGGATGATATTTAAAAATAGTAAAAAACGGCAGGTTCTTTCACCTAAATTTTAAGGTGGCCGAAATTAACGGAATCTTCAAATGCGCAGTTAGTTAAACGTGTTGCAAAATAATTTTGAAGATAATATCAAAAAATGAAAATTAACAACTTTGAGCTTTAAATAGAAGATATTTTAAGGTTATATTGTGCTTCGTTCTAAATTTGATGCAGTTCAAACACAAAGCAAAAATTAAGAATATCACAAAAAATCACTTTTTGTATGAATATGGTGATAATGCAGAATAACAAAAATAAAAACTTTTGCAAAAACACTTTATTCAACATTAACCCAGTTACTTTTGTGCTAGTTCTTTCGTGTTTTAAAAATAAGCCAATTTTTTAACACCCTAAATTGGTGGCCGAAATTAAGGCCTGGCCGAAATTAAGTCAGGACTTCGCCTCCTGAACCCCCACCAGGGGGCTACTCGCCCCCTGGACCCCTCGCTGGGGGGGGAACCCCCAGATCCCCCGTTAAACTGTAGTTCGCCGAGACCAGGCAGTTCCCCCTGTCGCAAAATCCTGGGTACGGGCCTGTATGCGTGTGGGGTTTAGACTTGGACTTAAATTGCGATGTTTAAAATGTTGTTATACTGCGCCATGATGGACATAAAAGGTGGGGAAACCAACCACTCCCCCATCTTCATTTTTATTAGTGTTCATATTAAACCAATGCTATTGACCAAGTTAAGCATTTATGCTAAATTTTCTTTTACAGCCATTTTCATGTTAATTTTTAAAAAAATTTCGGCCTATAGATGAACACGGTCACCGACCCTAGGGGAGGGGGTGTTTACCCCGGATAAATGACATTTCAAAATCTAGGGGGGTCCTAGGTGGGTTCGAATCCCCCCTAGCTTTCTGGGGGGGGGGGGTTGAAGATTTTGAAACATGGAGTGGGGTAAGTAACGTCCAATGTCCGAAGCAAAATACTTTTTAACCATCAAAGGATTAACAATAGTTTTTTTATAAGATAATACTACATTTTATTGAATAAAAAAATGATATTCTGGCATAAAAAAGGTGTAAAAACATGAATTTGTGTTAAAAATTCACGTTTTTGGAAGAACATTTAGCAAAAAAAAAGTATTTAAAATTTTCTCGAGAGGGGAAGGGGAAGGGGGGTATAATTTTAAAATCTAGAGGGGATTCAGGGGTAAAATATTCAAAAAATCCAGGGGGACGGCGGACCCTCTGGATTTTATTTTAGGGGGGCCCAAAATTTCGAGGCTAGGGGGGTGGACAATACATGGGCACGGGAGGGTTGGGGGGGTTAACCCCCCCCCCCCAAATTCTGAGAAGGGGGGTTTAACCCCCCCACTCAGAAGTGGGGGGGGAGAAAAAGTTAACCCCCCCAATTTTGGAAAAATGAAGAAAAAAAATGTCTTTAAAATGACTTCTAACTGCCTCCAAACTTAAGTTTTGAGGTCAAAATGAATGTTTTAAGCAATAAAAAGCTCAAAAAAGCAATAAAAAGGGCTTTTTGACCTAAAATTAGCGTTTTTTACCTATTTTTCCTTCAAAATCGAAAAACGATATAGGTAAAATGCACTCAAGAAAAAAAACGATATGGGTATTTTTTCTCGGATTTTAACCCCCCCCCCTAATTTGGGGTTTAACCCCCCCCCCACTCCGGACCAACTTGCCCATGTATGGGGTGGACCCCACCCTACCCTCCCCCTTGTTCATCTTTGTTTCGGCCCTTATATAACGGTTAACAAGCCTGAAATTTGACCTATTTTCCATAATATACTAATTATTTTACAATCCAATAACTAGAATATAAAAAAACATCTGCAAATTCGCAATTTCTCAACTTTTTACATTTTACTGCGTACTACCAACGGTAATTTAGCAGCGATTGCAAACGATAATTAGTTAGCTTCACTAAAATAACGAGCGAGTATTTGTAGACTTTACGAAGGTCAGCATTGTAAAATACGTTTTAAAACGATTTTTTACACCCTACCTAACTAAGTAGGGTATCTGACTTAATTTCGGCCAGGCCTTAATTTCGGCCACTAATTTAGCGTGTTAAAAAATTGGCTTATTTTTGAAACACAAAAGAACTAGCACAAAAGTAACTGGATTAATGATTAATAAAGTGTTTTTGCAAAAGTTTTTTATTTTTGTTATTCTGCATTATCAACATTCTCACACAAAAAGTGAATTTTTTGTGATTTTCTTAATTTTTACTTTGTGTTTAAACTGCATCAAATTTAGAACAAAGCACAATATAACCTTAAAATATCTTCAATTTAAGGCTCAAAGTTGTTAATTTTCATATTTTGATATTTTCTTCAAAATCACTTTGCAACGCGTTTAACTAACTGCGCATTTTAAGATTCCGTTAATTTCGGCCACCTTAAAATTGATGTGAAAGAACCTGCCGTTTTTTATTGTTTTTAAATTTTATCGTACTACCGTATTTATATAGAATTTTTTTGCTCGTTTGACTTTTTTGACGTTTTTTAAGCCAAAAATAAAAATTCTACAAAAAATACAGGTTATTAAAACTTGCTTTTTTTTAAGGTCTTGCTAATAACTATTAAAATTTGCGAACGGGAAAAATTAAGTTATATGTACCAAAAACAATACCTAAGGATAAAATTGCAACCTTTAAAAATTGTTATTGTTCAGTATGGCAATAGTTATAGCCAGTTTTTTCTAGGTGGCCGAAGTTACGCGACTTAATTTCGGCCACTATATAAAAAAACTTTAAACATACACTGTTCTTTAAGTGTAAAAGAAATTTTTCAATTTTGCACTGGAATAACAAAAATAGCTATCGTTTGATTTTTAGACCAAATTTTGGATCGATTGGAAAAACCAGAAGAAAATTATCCAAAAAAATAAAAAAGGTGGCCGAAATTACGTCAGTTACCCTAATATTTTATATCTTACTATAAAAATTTAATGTCAGTCTGTATAAAAAAGGCGCGCAGTTACTAATCTTGTTACGAAAATTATCGAATCGAGTACAGTTCAATGAGTGAAGTACAATTAAGTAACTAAATTTCCTATTTGGACACCTACATCATGTTAAGAATTAATAAATTTAAACTCAATAATCAATGATTCCTTTTTTTGTTGAAAAAATCTCTTAGCAAGCGCAATTTTAAACAATCCTCCAAAACTATCAAATCTCCATGTACTAAAACTATCAAATCTCCATGTACTAAAAAAAAAAACAAAATCAATTTTCTCAAATTGAAATTCTCCGAAAATTCTCTATTGGTATCCACGACTTGCCTCTTGATTCTGCTGCCTCGCGTTGTTTCCCTCCGGCTGGTGGCGCTTTCCGTCGCCGGTCGTCGGTTGCGCCGCTCCGTTCGTCGTCGGTTTCGGGACCGAGGGGGGCGGGGCTTCATCTGGACTACCCTCTTTAATCACCTGCTGCTGAGCCACTCCAATGCCGTTCTGCGCCACCTTCTGCTGGTTGTTCTGTCCGGGGGTGGGCGGAGGGACTTCCCCGTTCACCACCGTCGGCTGGTGATTCTGAACGTAATTTCCACTCGTAGTTACCGTCCCAGTCGTCCCTCCGACGGACGTCTGCTGATACTGCTGCCGCTGATGGTTATTGTAGTAAGGGCGGCGGGGGTTGAAGGCCGGTTCGAATCCGCGTCGCTTCCAGCCGGTACTCCCGCGGTTCTTGTAAAAATATCCGTCCGTCCCCTCGTCGAAAAACTCCTCGTAGGCGTCCTCGGGGTCCTCGCCGCCGGGAATCGACCCTGCCCCTTGGTGGCTCTGATTGGCTGAATGGCCGGGGGCGGTCGGGACCGGCGGCGGAGGAGGACCGAAGTTGGCCCCGCCCCCGCGGTTGTAGTAGTTCCCTCGACCGCGGGAGGCCCCGCGACCGCCCGGGCCGGGGCGGAACACTGGCTGCTGCTCCGCCAAGTGGGCACCTCCTCCGTTCATGGCTGTCCCGCCTGTTTTACCCCCGGGTTCTCCGCTACGCTTAAGTTTGGTGTAGCGGGGTCCGGCGCCCTGCAAACTGTAGTCCACGTCAATGTTGATCTTGGCCCACTTCGTCGATTTTACACCTAAACAATAACAATATTATATTATTATTATACTAACGTATTCTGACATGTGAAGTTGTTCAGTTCATCATAACCAGTCTTAGCCTCCACCATTTGTTACAACAACAAATTAAATGAAGCCTGCGTAATCGGTCTGACGATATTTTTTACGCATTTTTAACACTTAATACAATTTAACACTCAATCTTTCGTGTTGTTGTTGTAGACAAAATTTATTAAAACTTTTCTGAACTATGTAAACCAACTATTAAACTCTTTCTACTAAACATTAGGATTAAACACTTTTTTTAACGTTTATCTTAAAATTCTTTATTAACACCCTAAAACCTTTAAAAAAAAATAGCAACAACATTTTTAGTGTTGTTGTTTTCTACACGAAAATTTCGTTCTACCAACTAGGTCATTAAAGTCTAGAGCTTCCAACATTTAAAAAATAATCGACAGCTGATTTAACCATAAAATTGGTACGTTAGTTATTTTATATCAATCATATTTGAAAACTACCGTTTTCATAAGTAAAGTTTTGGAAAAAACTTTAAAAAATTAAACGTGGTATTATTATTCTTTAATTATTCGAGAGATAGTTCAAAAAAGACATGGTCTTTCCGGAATTCAGGAATACTATGCTTAATATTAAAACTTTGGCTAAAAAAAATACGGATCCTAAAACACTTGACCCTTTCCTAAAATATTTTCTTTCAAAAACAAGCTTTTTTCTCCAAAGCCTCAGCTGACACTTCAAACCGAACCATTACACTAACTTTCGTTACACATAAGCATGCTGCATAAAAAACTGTTTGCCTTAAATTATCAACCGAAACAAACCATCTAAAAAACTACTAATAACCGTCATCGTTAACCGCTCCTAACAATCAAAAAAATAACACCAACAATTATTCAACAAAGCCAAACATTAGCTGATCCTATTGCGGACTCGCCGTCCGGAAAAAATTTCCGAATTCCCCACCGATAATAATTCCGGCAGGTCGGTGGTGAGAGAGAGAGAGGGGGGGGGGAATCGGAGTCGTTGCTGCGCGTTTTCCAGTGATAAAACCTGTTCTACCAGAACGCAGGACGGGCTTTTCAATTTGTTTACAATCGGTTAGCGTTGCGCCGCGCGCGCTGAGTCCTTTTTAAAAACTATTTAACAGCGGTGTCGCAAAAGTGTTCCGAAGACAGACCACGGAGCCATTCCGACAAAAATAGTCACAGCCTACGCAAAAACAAGAGTCGGGAACGTTAAGAAACGTTTACGCCTTGGACTCCACGCTCATAGATGAACAAGGGGGGGTTAGTGTGGGGTCCACCCCCCCTAGCCTCGAAATTTTGGGCCCCCCTAGAAAAAAATCCAGGGGGGACCTCCCCTCCCCCCAAATTTTCGAATTTTTTACCTCTGACCCCCCTATAGATTTTGAAACTCCCCCCCCCCCCGGATAGTCAAAAAAAAAAAAAACAGCCTACGCAAAAACACGATATTAAACCTTTAATGGTTTAAAAGTATTTTGCTTCGGAAATTCGACCCCACCTGACCCCCCTCTAGGTTTCAAAATCTTCCACCCTGGTCTAATTTAAAAGCTAGGGGGGGTCGACCCCCCCCTAAGGGCCCCCCTCGGGGAACGTTAAGAAACGTTTACGCCTTGGACTCCACGCTCATAGATGAACAAGGGGGGGTTAGTGTGGGGTCCACCCCCCCCTAGCCTCGAAATTTTGGGCCCCCCTAGAAAAAAATCCAGGGGGGACCTCCCCTCCCCCCAAATTTTCGAATTTTTTACCTCTGACCCCCCTATAGATTTTGAAATCTGACCCCCCCTCCCCTCTCGTGATTTCAAAAATGTGAATTTTTTACACAAATTCATGTTGCATCTTTTATACCTGAATATCGCTTTATTCAATAAAGAAATCTAAAACTAATAAACCTTAAGAAAAAGCTCAAATCGACCCCACCGACCCCCCTCTAGTCAAAATCCCACCCCAAAAACAGCACCCCCCCCCAACCCCCCCCCAACACCCAAACACCCCCCCCCCCCCCCGACCCCCCCCCCCCCCTGACCGTGTTAATCTATGTCCACGCTTGCTCCTTGCTCTATTATGTCATTCATTATTGTTTCCGATTTTATATGGAATATAAGTCAGGCAGACAACCAACGCTTTCGTTCGATCGATAAATTGTTAATTTATATGCGATTAAACTCTTTCTGACATAAATTAATGTCTTGGAAAAAAACTTGTTGGAAAAGATTTATTTAGTGCTTTTCGAGTGCCGGGTGATAAGATAGCTCCAGTCGGATTTTTTGTAGCTACATTCAGCTTCCAACTTCCAGCGATTTTCTATTCGTTAAAGTGCTCGTTCGCTTATTTCTATTTTATCCTTTCTATCGGTATCAAAAAAGTTAATGGGATTCAAACAAAAAATTAAGATAATCCATTTAAAAACGTACGACTATTGGTGGTAAAATGAAAAAGCAGCAAAATCAAACAGAAGTAAGATTTACATTTAGGTATGGTATCCTAAATCCTTATTAAACAACTAATTACTTTTTCAAGTCACAAAATAAACGAAGGATCGCAAAACATTTAGGTTATTCGTAATTAACAGTTTCTGACTCATATTTTCCGACCACGCCAGACTTCATGATGCATGATAATATTACATGATATTATATTATACATGATAATATTACATGATAATAAAATGGCTAAGTCGTCCGTATACTTTGCATTAATATTAATATACTGAACACAGCAACTTATTGATTTTTGAAGAAAACAGTCGCCACAAATCGAATTAAGGAACTCGACTTGATTTTCCATCATTACAGTTTACTATAAAACACTTTGACATACCTATCTATTTCGCAAACACTACACTATATTCTAGTAGAAGTTGCGCTTATTTATCGTCAAATTTATCCCATTTGACGCAAAACGACCAAAAAAAACGAAACAAAACGCGGAAGTTTCTTCGATCTGATTAGGTGCGCCTGTTTAAAATTATTATATTGAGTAGTTTAAACCCCCCCCCCACTCAGAAGTGGGGGGGGAGAAAAGGTAACCCCCCATTTTGGAAAATGAAGAAAAAAATGTCTATAAAATGACTTCTAACTGCCTCCAAACTTAAGTTTTGAGGTCAAATTGAAGTTTTAAACAATGAAAAGCTCAAAAATGCAATAAAAAGGGCTTTTGACCTAAAATTAGCGTTTTTTACCTATTTTTTCATTAAAATCGAAAAACGATATAGGTATTTTGCGTTTCTTGGATTTTAACCGCCCCTCCTAATTTGGGGTTTAACCCCCCACTCCGGACCAACTTGCCCATGTATGGTTTGAAGTGTTTAAATCCTTATGACAATTTATGCGCGCAATGAAATGCGGCTGTACTGCCTGAAATAAAATAAATTTTTAGCGACCCAAAACTTTCTGCAAGAAGCAAGATTTTTCTCCACAGACGCATTCACTTCCATAGAATAAGGTTGTTAACCCCTACCGGTACTATTCCGATAATACATGGGAAAGTTTCAACCCCGACTCACTTCTTTTCCCTTTGCCGGCTGCCGGGTCCGCCTCCTCTCCCTCCGGGGTGTTCTCCTTCCCGGCCCCGTGCTGTTGCTGGGCGGCCGGGGTCGGTGTCGGTGGTTCCGTCGTAGTTCGATCGCTGCTCTCCGACCTTTTTCCCACCGCAGTCCGACCACCGCCCTCTTCCAAATCCACTGCAGTCGGGGTCACGGGGGAGCTTTTTAACGACTGACCGACTGACGGCGGTTGGGGACTCGGGTCGCTGGCGGCGAGCACGACGGCAGTTTCCCCGACCGAGCCGTTGTTCATCTAAAAATAATTATAATATCTAATATTTTGATATTATTTAATATTGTGATTTAATTTAATTTAGTTTTGATAAATAAAGTTTTTGATTTGTCTTGATTTAACCTAATACTACCGAGACTTCGGCACAATGGAGGCAGCCAAAATTACCGAGGCTTTTGGATAAATGGCAAAATGCTCACGTTTCTGATTCGAGTCCAACACTAAACAGCCCAATTTTTTCAATTTATTTTGAAAAAAATAAGTGCTGTGCTGAAGTAATAAAATTCAAGCTTTCTTCAAAACACACCATTAAATTAAAATAATAACATTATAACACGATAGAGTTTAGCTTAATTTTAATGGTTTGCTGTTAAGGTTGCTTAGTCTAAATACGGTTTTAGCCAATGATTAAGGTTGCTAATAAGTTGTATTATGATTATGATGAAAAAATCACACTTTTCATAATAGCATCAAAAATATATAATATACCGAAAAATGTGCAATTTCTATATAAAAAAGTACGGAAAAGTAGACCATTATAATTCGGCGATTTAAAATGGAGAGGAAGCTATTATATAATAGCCATTTATTGATTTAATTTCATTTCATATATACTCAGAAGTGTAATACTCTCCGGGCCGCACGAGTTTTCCCGTGTTGCTTTCATACTGTCCAACACGGTAAAACTCATGCTGACCGGACACTATTACACTTATGTGAGTATATATAAAAGGAAATTAAATTATTAAATGGCTATTATAATGGCTTCTTCTCCATTTTAACTCGCAAAATTAAAATGACTACTATGCCATTATGAGGGAGGGTGCCATTTAAATGGAGAGGCTCATTATAATGGCCCACTTTAATTTACTTTTTTATATAGGAATTGCACATTTTTCGGTATATTATCATAAATGAACACGGTCAAAAAGCTAGGGGGGTGTTTACCCCGGGCAAATGACATTTCAAAATCTAGGAGGGGGGTCCTCCTAGGGGAGGTCGAACCCCCCCCCCTAGCTTTTTAGGGGGGTCGACCCGGGATGCGAAATTTTGAAATCTAGACGGGGGTCAGGTGGGGTCCGTCCAAAGCAAAACAGTTTTAAACCATAATAATTTTAATAATAGTTTTTTTTATAGGATAATACTACATTTTATTGAATAAAAAGCGTTATTTAGGTATAAAAAGGGTGTAAAAACATGAATTTGTGTTAAAAATTCACGTTTTTGCATAAAAATTTAGTGTAAAAAAAGTACTTAAAATTTTCTCGAGAGGGGCGGGGGGGTCAGATTTCAAAATCTAGAGGAGGGTCAGGTGTCAAAAATTCGAAAATTTGGGGGGAAGGGGGCCCTGGATTTTTTTCTAGGAGGGGGGGGGCGAAATTTTGAGGCTGGGGGGGGGGGTGGACCCCACCCTATCCCCCTTCCCCTTGTTCATCTATGTATATTATATATTTTTGATAGCATGTTCTTGAAGAATACTTCAAGGATTCGGTATCTCAAATTCATTGCGGATTTAGCGAAAAGCCGTTGGTTTCATTCCCACTTCAACAAATCCTCATTTTTTCAAATTCGTTTTGTCTACGCTAATGTATCGCTAAATAATAAAATATACAATCAAAAAGGATTATAAATGTAAAAAAGGTGGAAGAAAATCAATCCATCAATATTGAAGCAAGGGTTTATTCTGAATTTTATAGGTACAGATAGACTTTTGAACATTCAATAGGATTTTTATTGCTTATTGACAGTCACTTATTACAAAAAGCTAGTAAACTTGAAAAACAGCACCACAAATAAAACTGGTTGGAAAATTATATTTTTACGAATGTTTATTATATACAAAATTAGCGGAATGAATTTGAAAACAGGAATATACGGATAGTGAATTTATAATCAAACCTGCGTCTCCTCCCTGGCCATTTCGGTTTCATTAGGGGAAAATAACAAAAAAAAAGTTAAAAGTTGAAAAATAACAAAAATAAGTGAAAATGGCGAAAAAAATAGGCCAAAAGAGAAAAGTTTCACAAAAAATAAATCAAACGCGGCGAAAATTTTTTAAAAATAGTTAAACAACTGCAAAAACTTCGCGAAAATAAATATTAGTATTGTATAATAGTAATTTTGTTGTAAACTGCTAAAGCGGTTAAGGAACTCTTACGAAACCATAGCTTTGGTAAGTATATGCAAGAAAAATCAGTGAGTAGTTTGCTTGATTTCTATGTAAAAATTTTAAAACGTTTAATAAAACTCCAACGTTTTGACCGTCTTCGTTGATGTTTAACGTTTGTTTGTATATTCAGCTATATACAGAACTGTGCAATGCCTGAGGGTGGGGAGCGCGGGGTTTTATTGGGGGGGGGGGGGAATTTCAAAATGAGGGGGTGGGGCGCGGCACGGGGGCAACTTTTTTGAAACGGGAGGGGTCAATAAAACGGGGGGCTTTTTTTGAAACAGGAGGGGGCAATAAAACGGGGGGCAATTAGGGGAGAAAGGGAAAAGGGGGAAAAAGGAGAAAAAAAGAAGGAAAAAAAGAAAAAAAGTCAAAAAAGGCGAAATTTAAGTAAAAATAGGTCTAAATGGCTTAAAAAGCATTGCAATAGGCTAAAAACTGCAAAAAAAATGGTTGTGATGGCGTCATAATGGGTCAAAAATGGCGTCATAATTTTGGGGTACTTTTTCATTTTTGGGCGGGAGGAGGGGCAATAAAACGGGGGAGAAAGGCAAATAACCTCCAATAAAGCGGGAGGGGGGCATTTCTAGACCATGCAGGTGCGCAGGTTTGTATATACATACTAGCCTTAAAAAATGCTCTAAGAATAGAGCAGGAAAAAGGGGCGATTTCTCCCCGGGCGTATGTTTAGACAGAAAAGATGTGGTCTAGTCTGAGATGAACATTATTTGCACCATAAGAAATTTGTATTTGATTTGGCCAGCTGCCCATTAAATAAACATTTTCTCCCATATGATAATAATTTGTTTATACATTGATCTAATCACACAGCACTGTTTCGTTTCTTTTAGTCTGATGAAATGTCAATTGAATAAATCATACTCACAGCCAGACCGACAGCAATCTTTGACAAGGGCGAAAGGCCACTTACTTTTTCAATCGCCATTTTTTTATAGCCTTCTGGCTATATTTGTATGTGTAAGAAACAACTATAAATTTGAAGAAGTGGCGATTTCGCGCTTGTCAAAGATTGCTGTGGGTATAATTATTTCGATTGACATTTCATCAGACTAAAAAAATGCAACAGTGCTGTGTGATTAGATCAATGTATAAACAAATCATTATCATATGGTAAAAATTTTTATTCAAAAATTTCAATGGGCAGCTGGCCAAATCAAATACAAATTTCTTATGGTGCAAATAATGTCCATTTCAGACTAGTCCACATCTTTTCTGTCTAAACACACGCCCGGGGAGAAATCGCCCCTTTTTCCTGCTCTATTCTTAGAGCATTTTTCAAGGCTAGTCTACCACTTTTTAAGTCAAATTAAAGAAGTAACCTTATTTCGTACAGTATTAGCTGCTCAATGACAAATGTTTATAATCAATCCATTGCCGAGATATAATGTTTTAACAGCTTTAATATTATCAAAAGAAAACGTATTTTTCGTTAACATTACAATGTTAAAATTTTGCCGACATTCTTCATTCTTTATTTATGGTTGATAAATTGAATTTCTAAATTAAATATAAAAAAGTTAGAGTCTTAGCTATGCAATAATATAAATTTCTAATAGTGCTCGATTATTAATACGAATTTAAAATATGTTGTCAACAATTTGAATTTGGACACTGAAAAAAGTGGCTCCTAAAAAAATATTGCGCGATTTTTTACCCTTTCCAAAGAGCTCATGTTTATTTCTGACCAATCAGTAACAACGGAGGAATATCGGTTTTAAGACGTTTGATTAAAAACGTTTGATAAAAAATCTATTAATCATAAGGAGAACAAGGACATGAATTACAAAATTTATCCAAGTTCTCTAATTATAGTTGGCGCGATGCCATGTGGCTTAATCGCATTGTGGCGCATCCGTGCCACCAATAATTCAATTATAATTTTTTAAATAAAAAGAAGATGATTTATTAAAAAAATTACGTACGTTCTCTAATTACAGTTGGGGCGTCGGAGTGGGGCTAAATCGCCGCACCAGCAAGGATTGCAGCAATTATATTTTTGAAATAATAATAATGAGAAGAACAAGATAAAAACACAACTTATCCACGTTCCACATACTGAATTATAAAAATTATCCACGTTCTTTAATTATATTTGGCGCAGTGCCGCGAAGATACATTGCTGTGTGGCGCTCCCGCACCACTAATGATTGCTATTTTTTAAAATAAAGAATCAGCAGAAGAAGAAGATGAACATGAATTACAAATTTTATTTTATTCACATTCTCTGATTATAGTTGGTGCGGTGCCGCGGGGTTAAATCGCCACATGAACGATCAAGGAATATCGATTTTAAGATATGAGCGTTGAAATAATAGTAATAAAAATAAGTAGAAGAAGATGAACATGAATTACAAAATTTTTCCAACGTTGGTTAATTATAGTTGGCGCAGTGCTGTGGGGCTAAACTGCCGCGTGGCTTCCCGCGCCACCGATAATTGCAATTACTTTTTTTTAAATAAAACTTTAAATTAATTTTTTCATCAGTAAAATCAAGAATTAACAATATTTTATTATTTTCGCCGTTTTCCGCGCGGTGGAAGTAGATGGCGCTGTGCAGTTTAGGTTAGGTTACTAGTTTGGAATAATTTATACTTTATGCTTAACAGGATATCTTATAACTTAATTTACGTTTTCAACTCTCATTAAACCAATTAAAAAATTGTACTAATGCCAAAAACTTATCAATATTATGTAATAAGTTTTTTTGAAAACTCTAGATCTTCTTTATTAAGTTTAGATAATGTCTTATGTCAAACATATGATAACTTATGTCAAACACGTCTTTTTCAAAATATAGGAACATTCATAATCAATGATAAAATAAAGTTCATTCTGCACGTTTCTTAACATAAAAAGCAAGCAATAAAATTTATAATATATTACATTAAGGCACGTAAAGAAAACTGGAAAAAATAGGATATAAAAATAAGAAAGCGGTATATTTTTGAATTTATCTGGTAGGAAAGGGAGACAGGTTAGGCGGCGCGTGAAAAATTGATAATATAAATACATACGCATATACAGACCTGTGCACGGTCTGGAAATGCCCCCCCCGCTGATTCTCCCCGCGCCGAAAAATGAAAAAGTACCCTAAAAATATGACGCCATTTTTGACCTATGATGACGCCATCATCGCGAATTTTTCGCAGTTTTTAGCCTATTTCAATGTTTTTTTTAAGTCATTTTAGACCTATTTTACCTTATTTTCGATTTTTTTTTGTCCCTTTTTTCCCTTTTCTCTTCCCTTTTTTGGGAGCATACCCTCTAAAGAGTTTCGGTCGCCGTCGCCGAAGGGGGCTGAATGAAACATATATAAATGGGCACGGGAAAACCCCCCCCCCCTTTGAGGATTCCCCCCCCCCCTTCCCCCCCGAAAAAAAAAAAAACACAAAAAACCAAAAACCACACCGGACACAAAACCAACTCATCTCCCTTGTCCCTTTTCCCTTCTTTTTCTCCTTTTTTTCTCTTTTTTCTTCTTTCCCCCCCTCTTGCCCCCCCCCCCCCCCTTTCAAAAATGCCCCCCCCCCCCCCCGGGGGAGCTCCCCCCCCCCCGTACCCGGGGGCCCCACAGGGGTGGGGTGGTTGGTGCGTTAACCCCCCAGATTTTGAGATGAGGGGTTTAACCCCCCCCCACTCAGGAGTGGGGCGGGAGAAAAGGTTAAACCCTCAATTTTGAAAAAACGAATAAGAAAATGTCTCTAAATGACTTCTAACTGCCTCTAAACTTAAGTTTTGAGGTCAAAATGAATATTTTAAGCAATAAAACATAAAAATGCAATAAAAAAGGCTTTTTAACCTAAAATTAGCGTTTTTACCTAATTTTCTTCAAAATCAAAAAACGATATGGGTAAGATGCACTCCTTCTCAGATTTTAACCCCCCCTCTAAATTTGAGTTTAAACAGTCCTCACTCAGTCCTCCCAGTCCTCCTGACCAACCTGCCCGTGTATGGCTGAAACACCCCTTTACAAGAAATAAAGTGCAACCCCCTTTCTTTTTCAAAACCCTGGCTATGTACCCGCCTTGATACCTTTCTGGAAAATATTGGCATACCGTATAATAATGTATATGTGTATCCCCCGAATTTCGCAAGGGGGAAGGAATCCGACGACCGGGAACGCGAAAAAAAATCCGAAAAAAAAAAAACAAAATATAAATAACGAAACTCTACTAAAAATCTAGAAAGAAAAAGAACAATATAAAAATACATATAATACGGCGGAGCATAAAAAATAGGGACGAAACAAGCGCGGGAATGCTTTACGTATACGTCGGAGGGCTGGCTGGAGAGATTGGGTTATAATGGGCGAAGATGATGCCGGCTTATTAGCATTATTCCCCCACGGTTTTGCGTAAAAAACCCAGAGCGGCGCTCGCATAGAATTTTAATGTCAAAAGCGCTAAGCGCAGGCCGAGAGCGGGGGCCTGACGAGCCAATGGACCTGTTCCTGGGTAAACATCCAGTACGGGCGCACGCTTCTTTAACAATCGCTCTCAGTCCGAAACGAATCCTTGAAACTTCGACCTCTTCTTCTTTATAACGCTGTTTACCACCGATTCCGATTTTCAAAGAAAAATAATAAAGCACTTTCACTTATAGATGCGAATGGAAATATATTATGTACAAAATACGGTCTATGTATACACTGTTAAGGGCACAACGGTGTTAAAAGTAAGGAAGTTCCCACCCACCAATATTATGCTGCGAAGCTCCGGCCATTTAGAACAGAGCTCCGCCTCTTCAGTAAGCGATGTTGCAAAGCTTATTTACTAAATTATTGTCTTTTACATATACTTATAATTTTCAAAACCATATTTATTTATTTATTTTAAAAAAATTATTTTTAAAAAAATTCTAAGAAAATAAACATGACTTATATAATCTCGGAGCCTCTGCACTGCCCCCCCCCCCCGGGGTAAACGGGGGGGGGGGGCGGTTGCGAAATGGGGGGCCGGGGCCAACTTTTTTGAAACGGGGGGGGGGGGGGCAATAAAACGGGAGGGGAAGCAGGGGAAAAAGAGAAAAAAAGAGAAAAAAAAAGAGAAAAAAAGAAGGGAAAAGGGAAAAAAGGGACAAAAAAACGGAAATAAGGTAAAAATAGGTCTAAACTCGCTTAAAATGCATTTAAATAGGCTAAAAACTGCAAAAAATTCAAGATGATGGCGTCATATAGGTCAAAAACAAAAGGAATTTTGCGGGGGGGGAAAAAAGGGGGGGAACAAAAAAAAAGGGGCGGGGGGGGGGGACCCTTTTAAGAAAATAAAAATGACTTATATAATTTAATTATTAATTATGAAAATAGTACAAAAATTAATAGGGCAGAGCTCTGGAGCTTGCCAAAAAGCTTCGGAAAGCGAAGTTTCACTCTGAAGCTCCTTAATTAAGAGCATACATGGGCAAGTTGGTCCGGAGTGGAGGGGGGATTAAACCCCAAATTAGGGGGGCTAAAATCCGAGAAACGCAAAATACCCATATTGTTTTTTTCTGGAGTGCATTTTACCCATATCGTTTTTCGGTTTTAAAGAAAAAAAATAGGTAAAAACGCTAATTTTAGGTTAAAAAGCCCTTTTTATTGCATTTTTGAGCTTTTTACTGTTTAAAACATTCATTTTGACCTTAAAACTTAAGTTTGGAGGCAGTTAAAAATCATTTTAAAGACATTTTTTTCTTCATTTTTCCAAAATTGGGGGGTTAACTTTTTCTCCCTCCCCCACTTCTGAGTGAGGGGGGGTTAAACCCTTTTTCTCAGAATTTGGAGGGTAACCCCCCTCCATCTACCCCCCGTGCCCATGCATGGTTAGGAGCTTCCTTCGCCAAACATCCATGAATGAACAAGGGGGGTAGGGTGGGGTCCACGTCCACCGTCCCCTCCCGCCCCAGCCTCGAAATTTTGGCGGCCCCCTTAGAATAAAATCCAGGGGGCCCTCCCCCCCCAAATTTTCGATTTTTTACCCTTGGCCTTGACCCCCTTCTAGATTTTAAAATTTGAACCTCCCCCCCCCATCTCGAGAAAATTTTAAGTAGTTTTTTATATCAAATTTTCTTCCAAAAACGTGAATTTTTAACACAAATTCATGTTTTTTACTCTTTTTATACCAGAGAATATCGCCTTTTTTAATAAAAATGTAGTATTATCTTTTAAAAAACTATTATTAAACCTTTAATGATTTAAAAGTATTTTGCTTCGGACATTGGACTCCACCTGACCGCTGACCCTCCCCCCTCTAGGTTTTAAAATATTGCACCCCAGGTCGACCCTCCCCTAGAAGCTGCACCCCAGGTCGACCCTCCCCTAGAAGGCTAGGGGGTTCAGATTCGACCCCACCCCTAGCCCTAGCTTCGGTCGGTGACCGTGTTCATCTATGGAAACATCGCTAGCAAATACGGATATATATAACCTTGATATATTTTATTTAAAGGTATGTGAAAAACTTTCATGTATCTATTTTTTTTAAAAAAGCAGTAATAAAATAAAACTAAAAGTAGGTATAAGTAGAAATCCTTTACATGAGAATATCTTAGTATCTTAACTAGCAATCGAATCGAATACTTGTAGAATTGAATTTAATAAAAATTACGTTTATAAAGGAAAAAAATTATAATACGGCACCGGGGAACTCAAATAAAAACTGACGGAAATTAATTACTATCAAAGGTAAGAACGGTCGGGGAAGTTAGGGAGGGGAGTAGTTTCCCGGGGTAAATTGAAATTTGAATTCTAGGAGGGGGCTCCCAGGCGGCACCGGACCGGACCCCCCCCCCTCCTAGCTTTTTAGGGGGGTCGACCCGGGGTGCGAAATTTTGAAATCTAGAGGGGGGTGTCCGATGTCCAAAATAAAACAGTTTTAAACCATAATAACTTCAATCATTGTTCTTTTTATAGAATAATACTACATCTTATTGAATAAAAAGTGATATTCTGGTATAAAAAGGGTGTAAAAACATGAATATGTGATTAAAATTCACGTTTTTGGGAGAAAATTTAGTATAAAAAAGTACTTAAAATTTTCTCGAGAAGGGGGGGGGTCAGATTTCAAAGTCCAGAGGGGGGTCAGGGGTAAAAAATTCGAAAATTTGGGGGGAGGGGGGCCTAGATTTTCGTCTTGGGGGGTCCATTTCGAGGCAAATTTCGAGGCAGGGGGGTGGACTGGACCCCACCCTGCTCCCCCTCTCACCTATGATTACTATATAATAAACATGAGATTAAATTAAAGACAAAATAAATTACCACCGTTAAATATTCTCAGCGTGTCGGCATAAGTAACCAGTACACGTACACTAGGTAGTTTGCAAAAAGTATATATATGTTAAAAAAACCATATGTACCAAAAATCATTGCAGTGCCCACTAAATTTAAGTTAGTCTACGATTTTTCTAAATATCAATCGATAAGATTTGATTAATTAGGCACCTAACAAAATACTTTCTAAAGAAATCTGTGAAAACTAAAACAATGTTATTGCGGCTTTCAATCGTTTTTTTTACTTTGTTTTTTAAGGCTTTCGATCGATAATTGTTAAGGTTACATTGCAGACCTGTGCACTGCCCCCCGGGGTTAAAACGGGGGAGGAATTCCAAAACGGGGGGGACACGGGGGGCAACTTTTTTGAAACGGGGGGGCAATAAAACGGGGGGGGGGGCACAGCAGGGAGGAAAGTAAAAAAAAGAGAAAAAAAGGAGAAAAAAGAGAAAAAAGAAGGGAAAAGGGAAAAAAGGGACAAAAAAAGCGGAAATAAGGTAAAAATAGGTCTAAAATGGCTTAAAATACATTGAAATAGGCTAAAAAATGCAAAAAATTCGCGATGATGGCGTCATCATAGGTCAAAAATGGCGTCATATTTTTAGGGTACTTTTTCATTTTTTGGCGGGGGGGGCAATAAAACGGGGGGGGCAAATCCTCCAATAAAACGAGGGGGGCATTTTTAGACCGTGCACAGGTCTGACATTGAAATAAAAAAGAAACTGTAGGTACAGAAGGTACAAAAGTTAAACAAAATAAAAAACTAAATAAATAAGATATCAAAAAGAACACCTTCGCTTAAATGAATAAGATCCTGTTATAATTATTATTAATGGAATGATGATTATTTCTTTCAGGGAAGAAAAATAGACCGCCTATTTTACACAGTGTAGGAGGGGAGAAAACGCAAAACACGCGAGACTGGCTGAAAATCTATTAAGCTTCTCTCAAAGCACCGGTGGAATGGAATTAATTCCCCATTTCATTTAAAAGAAAAAAACGGCTTCAAGCTCAACGCCAGCCGTCTGATTATTTTTATGAAAATATTTTCTTCGGAAGCTATTCAACCAGCTGAACTAAGAAACGTAGAAATTATACTAATAAACCGTTATTCCATTCAAATATACTATTTTTTATTGCTCATTTTGCGTCTGCTATATAGTATATATATATAGCCAGCAACCTTCTCTTTCAAACAACCTTATCATCTAATACAGTGGCGTGCCCAGGACTTCATTTAGGGGGGGGGGAGCGGTCTGGGGGTATATACAAAATCGGTCTATATACAGACCTGTGCACTGCCCCCCCCCCGGGCTTTAAACGGGGGAGGGGGGCGGCAATTCCAAAATGGGGCGCACGGAGGGCAACTTTTTTGAAACGAGGGGGCAATAAAACGGGAGGCAAGCAGGGGGAAAAAAAGAGAAAAAAAAGGAGAACAAAAAAGAGAAAATAAAGAAAGAGAGAAAAAAGGGACAAAAAAAAAACACGAAAATAAGGTAAAAATAGGTCTGAAATGGCTTAAAATACATTGAAATAGGCTAAAAACTACAAAAAATTGCGATGATGGCGTCATCATAGGTCAAAAATGGCGTCATAATTTTAGGGTACTTTTTCATTTTTTGGCGGGGGGGGGGGGCAATAAAACGGGGGGGCATTTCCAGATTTATATATATATATATATATATATATATATATATATATATATATATATATATATATATATATATATATATATATATATATGTATTGTATGTTTGTATTCTGTCTTGCTTTTGCCTCTGCAGACAGTAACAGGTAGGTTTCTATCTTATTATAATTTTGTAATTTTGTGCACTTTGTGTTTCATTGGCTATATGTTTTTATTTTTTATTTTCTTTTTAGTTTTTCAGGTCAAGTCAAATTTTGTTTAATTCTCAGGCAAGATTAAGCAGAACAAAACTGTATCTAAGAATGCGTCAAGCCTAAACGCCTGGAATTCCACCGGTGTATAAACAACTAATAGGGACTCTAATTTATCTGTACTTCTTACAATTATAAACTTTAGAAAATATATTTATTCCTATTATCAAGTATTTTTTTACTTCTACTAACCCCTACTAACCCTCTAAAAAAACCTGCCACAAGTTTGGTTTTATTTATATCTAGTCCCTCCTTTTATAGTAATGTACTAAGGTGCTGCTGTCAGAGAGAGGTGAATCGGTGTGCGTTAAGCGGGCAACACCTCTGGCGGCAGCCTGCCACAAACCACACACACATATCGATTATCGGGCCCAACCAAATTTTCAGCTTTATACACTTTTTACCGAAATAAAAATTTTATTTCATATCAGTCCATATATGCAGACGAATGAGCGCGCCAATCATCCACAGCAAACAAATATATACAATATTCCAAAATTCACAATGCATATTTCGGCCACACTAACACAACTAATAACAAAACCCACAATCCTATTCAACATTCATATTCATTACTTTGTTCTCATATGATTTTTCTTTAATAAAACGCGGCAGAAAGACGCGATACTATATGTACTTCGCGCTTTGAAGTTGAGCCAGCCAAGCGGTTTGCTAAAAAAAAACCATCGCGACCAATTGAAACACACTTTTTCTCACTTTTTTTCCAACCAACAATCTGGAATATCGTTTTTATCGCTGCCAACGAGAGGGGGTCTTTATTTCCCCGCGATAAAAAAAACATTCTGAATAAATAAAAAAATCGGTCAAATCAGATTATTGAAACTGAAAATTCTTCGCAGAAAACTGGCAAAACACAAACAAAACAAGCAGTATGCATGCAGCAAGTTTAATATTATTAAAGCAATTAAACAAACAAAATAAGGATAACAATAAGGATTGTACAGAGCAGACAACCAACATCCCCTCATAAAAACCGCACAAAAAAAGCAGACAAGTTTTAATTGGTAGCAGAAACGGAACCAGTTTCCAGCGCCATCTGCTTCAGCCGCGCGGAAATCGGCGAAAACAACAGAGTACTTTTTTTAATTCTTGCATTACTGATGGCAAAATTAATTCAAAGTTTTATTTATTAAAAAAATAATACTAAGCGTCGGTGGCGCGGGAGCGCCACGCGCCGGTAGGTAATCATCGGTGGTGCGGGGGTGCCACACTGCACTTTAACCCACCGCACCGCGCCAACTATAATTAGAGAACGTGAATAAATTTTGTAATTCATGTTCGTCATCTTCTTATTATTTGGTGCACGGCATCGCGCCAACTATATTTAGAGAACGTAGGTAAACTTTGTCTGGAGCGCAACTGTACCGCACTAACTATAATTAAACAACGTGGGTAATTTTTGTAATTTAAATTCATCTTCTTCTTCTTCTCCTTTTTTTTTAAAAAGTATATCTCTGCAACGGAATGATTATAAAAAACATATGTCATTGCGCAGCTAAAACTATAGTTTATTAGGCTATTTTTTAAAATTTAATTAAAAAAAAAGTGGCAATTTTTCCGCGGGCGTATGTTTAGACAGAAAAGATGTGGACTAGGCTGAGATGGACATTATGTGCACTATAGGAAATTTGCATTTGGTTTGGGCAGCTGCTCACTAAATAAAAATTTCTACCATATGATAATGATTTGTTTATACGGTGTCGCGTCAATTGACCCCCAACAAACTGACACCCGCCTAATTGACACCCTCCTAATTGACACCCAACAAATTGACACCCACACAAATTGACACCCAACAAATTGACACCCACACAAATTGACACCCAACAAATTGACACCCAAACAAATTGACACCCACCAAATTGACACCCAAACAAATTGACACCCACCAAATTGACACCCACCAAATTGACACCCAAACAAATTGACACCCACCAAATTGACACCCAAACTAATTGACACCCAACAACTTGATACCCACCAAACTGATACCCACCAAATTGACACCCACCAAATTGATACCCACCAAATTGATACCCACCAAATTGACACCCACCAAATTGATACCCACCAAACTGACACCCACCAAATTGATACCCACCAAATTGACACCCACCAAATTGATACCCACCAAACTGACACCCACCAAATTGATACCCACCAAATTCATACCCAGTTGTTAGGGGTAAATTGTCGTTGATTGAAAAACATTGATGGGATTTTATTATGTATATTGCTGACTTTGTTGTATTACTTTTATTTCCTGGTGTATTGCGTCAGGCATATTTGGAAAAACATTTGATCATCCTGGTATAAATTTGAAATAAACCGTTTATGCTATTTATACTTGCTTTTTTACCCTTAGTCGTGTGAAGTGCGGCGAAAGGCGCACCCGGCGCGCTCGGTCACTGTATAACTGCGCCTTCTGGCGCGCCGAAATATGCAAAATGCGCCACAGCTTGAAAAGATCAAATTTCTCGAGTCTCGTGGTCTGGTAATATTTCGAGGTATCACACGATGTTGTTGGCGCAGTTTAGTAAAAAATGACCATGTAAATCAGTCAAAATCAATTTGGTTTGCTTTGCTTTGATTTTGACCGATATCGACTGATTTACAAGGTTATTTTTTAATTAAGTGTGAAAATAACTCCGTGTGATACTTCGCAACATTACCTGGCCATGAAACTCGAGAAATTCATGCTTATAAAATGCTGGCGCATTTCGCCGCATTTCAGCGCGCCAGAATGCGCCTTTCGTCGCAGTCCACACGAGTAAGGGTAAATATCACATGGTATCTTTCAGTCTGCATAGGGAGCAAAGGAGTACACTAAAAGAGAGAGAGAGAGAGACAGCATTAACGAAAGACTGTTATGCATTATTGAACGTCTGTAATGCCTTAACGGACGCTCTTATATGTTTTAAAAACGTTGATGTTGAACTTGTTTGAAAAATGGTGATGTTGAACATTAGTTGTTGATGAGTATGAATAAACATTGATGAATAAACGTTTCACTTTGTGAATTTTACTATGGATATGGACCAAACAAATTATCCGTTTTCACTTCTTTGGTCCCACAACGACCAATCGTAAATTATATTAGTATATTGTTGAAAATTAACATATACGAGTTGTTTTTAATGTAGAATTCAGATATACTTTTATTTTTTATGACTATGAAGGTTTTGCTATGTTTTTGATCATTTAAAAAAAAATGATTTCCAGAATAGCAAATCTGTGTTTAATGATAAATTTAGCAAAACCTTCATTTTCATAAAAACTTAATAGCATATCTGAAATCTCTTAGAAACTACGTACATATAAATGAATTTTCAACTGTATAAAATTTTGTTTTACTGGATCGCTGCGGGTACCATAATCCGAAGCGGATAGCTTGTTTGGCCCATAGATAGCGACTAATCGAAAACTGAACGAGAATATATTGTCTCTCAATGCGATGGAAATAGCAACAGTGAACTAATTTTAAAATATTTACCTTGTGTACTCCTTTGCTCCATATGCAGACTGAAGGATATTTTGTAATATTAAAGCAAGTATAAATAGCATAAACGGTTTATTTCAAATTTATACCAGGATGATCAAATGTTTTTCCAAATATGCCTGACGCAATACACCATGAAATACAAGTAATACAACAAACTCAGCAATACATAATAAAATCCCATCAATGTTTTTCAATCAACGACAATTCACCCCTAACAACTGGGTATCAATTTGGTGGGTATCAATTTGGTGGGTGTCAATTTGGTGGGTATCAATTTGGTGGGTGTCAATTTGTTTGGGTATCAATTTGGTGGGTATCAATTTGGTGGGTATCAATTTGGTCGGTAATTCATCAGAGCGGTGTCAATTTGGTGGGTGTCAATCTTCCCCTTGGTGGGTATCAATTTGTGTCTTCTGGTGTCAATTTGGTGGGTGTCAATTTGGTGGGTATCAATTTGGTGGGTGTCAATTTGGTGGGTATCAATTATGTGGGTGTCAATTTGGTGGGTATCAATTTGGTGGGTGTCAATTTGGTGGGTGTCAATTTGGTGGGTATCAATTTGGTGGGTATCAATTTGGTGGGTGTCAATTTGGTGGGTATCAATTTGGTGGGTGTCAATTTGGTGGGTATCAATTTGGTGGGTATCAATTTGGTGGGTGTCAATTTGGTGGGTATCAATTTGGTGGGTGTCAATTTGGTGGGTGTCAATTTGTTTGATGTCAATTTGGTGGGTATCAATTATGTGGGTGTCATCTGGGCACCATGGGGCGCACGGGGGAATTTGGTGGGTGTCAATTTGGTGGGTTCTGAGATTGTGGTCAATTTGGTGGGTATCAATTTGGTGGGTTATGTTCAATTTGGTGGGTGTCAATTTGGTGGGTATACAATTTGGTCGGTGTCAATTTGTTTGGGTATCAATTTGGTGGGTATCTAATTTGGGGGTGTCAATTTGGTGGGTGTCAATCCTTGGTGGGTATCAATTTGGTGGGTGTACACATTGGGGGTCAATTTGGTGGGTGTCAATTTGTTTGGGTGTCAATTTGTTTGCGTGTTAATTTGGTGGGTGTCAATTTGGTGAGTATCAATTTGGTGGGTGTCAATTTGTTTGGGTGTCAATTTGGTGGGTGTCAATTTGTTTGGGTGTCAATTTGTTGGGTGTCAATTTGTGTGGGTGCCAATTTGTTGGGTGTCAATTTGTGTGGGTGTCAATTTGTTGGATGTCAATTAGGAGGGTGTCAATTAGGCGGGTGTCAGTTTGTTGGGGGTCAATTGACGTAGAACCGTTTATACATTGATCTAATCACACAGCATTGTTGCATGTTTTTTAGTTTGATGAAATGTCAATTTAAAAAATCATACTCACAGCAATCTTTGACAAGCGCGAAATCGCCACTTTTTCAAATTTATAGTTGTTTTTTACACATACAAATATAACCTTCTAATTGAAAAAGTGGCGATTTCGCGCTTTGTCAAAGATTGCTGTTAGTATTATTTTTTAAATTGACATTTCATCAAACTAAAAAACATGCAACAATGCTGTGTGATTAGATCAATGTATAAACAAATCATTATCATATGGTAGAAATTTTTATTTAGTGAGCAGCTGCATAAACCAACTGCAAATTTCCTATAGTCCACATAATGTCCATCTCAGCCTAGTCCACATCTTTTCTGTCTAAACATACGCCCGGGGAAAAAATCGCCCCTTTTTTCTGCTCTATTCTAAGAACATTTTTCAAGGCTAGTTATAATATGCGTAACCAAAGGGTCTGGAAGTTTTTTGTTTAGGCCCTTCATTTCATTGCTTAATTTAGGATCAGTACCAAAAACGTGTACATTAAATTTAAGGATTCACTTTAGGCAGACATTCCACTTCTTCTAAAAGTTTTTTTCGTGTTTCGCTCAGCACAACGCTTGATGGGCAAGTTGGTACAGACTACAGAGTCATGCATGGGCAGGAGTTAGTCCGGAGTAGGGGGAGGGACGGTAAACCCCGAATGGGGGGGGGGGGGTAAAATCCGAGGGAACGCGGTTTACCTAAATCGCTTTTCGATTTTGAAAGAAAAATTAGGTCAAAAACGCTAATTTTAAGGCAAAAAGCCCTTTTAGTGTATTTTTGAGCTTTTTATTGTTTAAAACATTAATTTTGATGTTTGATCTCAAATCTGGCAGTTAAAAGTCATTTTTAACACTTTTTTGTCAAAATGTAATGTAAAAGTAAAGTAAAAAGCTCGAAAAGTGCAATAAAAAGACCTTTTTGACCTAAAATTAGCGTTTCTTTCCTATTTTTTTCTTTGAAATCGAAAAACGAGATATGGGTAAAATGCACTCCAGAAAAAAAAACGATATGGGTATTTTTCGTTTCTCTGATTTTTTTAACCCCCCTAATTTGGGGTTTAACCCCCCCACTACGGCCCAACTTCCATGTATAGAGTTAACCCACCCCCCTCCCCGCGCCCATAGTATGGGTCGAGTTCGGATATGCCTCCTTAAAATCAAAATTCAGGAGGCTGTCTATGTATATACATATGCTTTGGATAGGCGCGAAGCTCATATTATTTTTTAGCAGTTTTATAAGGCGTTAAATTTGACCCTACTTAATTATATAATATATTATACTGTGTTATGTGTATTTTTTGTGTCAAAAATAAGCGCAGCATTTAAAAACAAAACAATCAATTTACCGTAAATATATATAAATACCATCATTTACTTTTCACTTTCACCATCTTATATTTTAAAGTAAGTAAAGGTAAAGTAACCTATTAATAACAAAGCTCTTCAGAGTTTCTTCGATATTGTTCACATTAACACCCATGTATAATATTTGTGTAGTAAACATTATACTTATAAATAAACCCTTTTATATATAGAAATCAATCTTTTTTCAAATTGTCGAACACGAAAAAAATCAAAATTTAACTAAAGACAAAAATAGGAAAATAGATTTATTATGTGCATTGTGAAAAGCGCCGGTAGATATCTCGCTACTTTATGATTTTACCGCACTGATAAACTACATACACAACGCTGTAAAACAACACGGCAAAGGGTAGTTATTCACTTGTTTTTACGCACCGAAACTTAGGGACCTACAGACCACCCTCAAGAAAAAAAACAACGAATAGTTGTTACAATTTTTTTTTTGGAAAATTAAAGGATTTATCTGGATTCAACGTTGACGAATAAAAATAATCAGTAAGCTAAACACAGTGATGGACGCATCCAGGAAAAAGGTCTAAAACTATAATAATAGGGTATATTAGAGAGGAGGTAACGAAAGGTAGACCCCATAGGCATACATGGGCAAGTTGGTTCGGAGTGGGAAGGGGGAGGGGTTAAACGCTAAATTAAGGGGAAGTTAAAATCCGAGAAACGCAAAATACCCATATCGTTTTTTTCTGGAGTGCATTTTACCCATATCGTTTTTCGATTTTAAAGGAAAAATAGGTAAAAACGCTAATTTTAGGTCAAAAAGCCCTTTTTATAGCATTTTTGAGCTTTTTATTGCTTAAAACATTCATTTTGACCTCAAAATTTAAGTTTGGAGGCAGTTAAAAGTCATTTTAAAGACATTTTTTTCTTCATTTTTCCAAAACTGAGGGGGGTTAACCTTTTCTCCCCCCACTTCTGAGTGGCGGGGTTAAACCTCTCTTCTCAGAATTTGGGTGGTTAACCCCCCGTGCCCATGTATGCCCATAGGTGAGCATGGACCGGAAAGCTAGGGAGTGGCTATTTATATTATATACAATATTATTATATATTACATATATACACTATTTATACAAAATCCTTTCATTTTTATTAATATATTACATATACACAATCTTGTGCACGGTCTGGAAATGCCCCCCCCGTTTTATTGGAGGATTTGTCCCCCCCGTTTTATTGCCCCCCCCCCCGCAAAAAAATGAAAAAGTGACCTAAAATTATGACGCCATTTTTGACCTATGATGACGTCATCATTGCGAATTTTTTTGCAGTTTTTAGCCTATTTCAATGTATTTTAAGCCATTTTAGACCTATTTTTCCCTTATTTTCGCTTTTTTTGTCTCTTTTCCCTTCTTTTTTGTTTTTTCTTTCTCCCCTGCTTGCCCCCCTTTCAAAAAAGTTGCCCCGCCCATTTTGAAATTGCCCCCCCCCGTTTTAACCCCGGTGGGGGGGCAGTGCACAGATCTGTATACATGTAATATTATCATTTTAATCTTCTTTAAACACGAAATTTCAAAAGATAAACTTCTATATATATATATATATATATATATATATATCATTTGTTTCGCGATCAGATATCAAAGTTCAAGGAAAGATTAGTTTCTCAATTTACATATTGACCGCGCTTTGAATAAAAATTTTCAAAAAAAGAATCTACTCATTGTTCTGACTTATTTACAAAATCTCAAATCCAGTATGAAGGAATGATGACACCATTCCAGCTTTTTGCAGGCTTATAGCGGATGAGTGGCAAAAGCAAACATTTTTTCCTTATCTTATCATCTTGACATTCGCGTCGCATGTTACACACAAAACATTCGAGCCACGCATATAAATATTAATGGTGTAAACTAAATAAATTTATTATAGAACGACACCGCAAACTTGCAATAGTTCTCACAAAAACAATACCTACTTTTATAATTTAATACTACTGTGAATTATTTTCGGATACAAGATATAGAATCATACGTGGGCAGCCTTTCGGAATTTTTTTTTTGGGTAGAGAGGTATAGGTATGGGTAAGTGAACAAAAAAAAAAACACTTTTTGGCACCCCTCTCAAAAAAATTTATTAAAACCTTTAGCTAATTCAAAATAGGTCTAAAGGTTTTCTGGGGCGCTTTTTCAGCTTCTGATAACGATTTTTTTCATAAATATATCCTATTAAATGAGAAAAATAGAAAAAATGTGTATTTTATTTCGGTCACTTTTTCCAAAAAAAAAACAACCTTTTTCCTAAATAAAAACACTTCGAAAATCGGAAATAATTATTTTAAAAAAAAACCGAACAAACATTTAAGTAAACAAAAACCGTGATGAAATATTTTTTTTAATTTTTAAAAATTTTTTTTGATTTTTTTAAAAATTTTTTGTCTCGAATAATAAATTTTCCATTTATGTAAAATGCCCTGACAAGTAATTTATTTTGAATGCCGTTTTTATATGTTTTTGAAGTTAAAACACACTTTTAGAAGTTGTTATTAAATTTTAAAGATTTTCACGACGTTTTTTTTTTGGAAAAAGCACTCAAATTTGTTCACAGCGTTTTTCCAAAAAAAGAAACACCCTATTATAAAAAAATTGGTGCGACTAGGTTAAAAACCAAGGTTACCACGTGAAAGAACGAGTCTTAATTGTTTAGGATGGTAATTTTCATGCATGTAGCTCTAAAGGGTCAAAAATACCGATATTCCAAACAGAGCATAGGTGAACTCATTTTCGAGAAAAAAAATTAAAATTTTTAAAATGTCATATTTTTCATACTTTGGGGTTAAAATAGGTTAAAAAAAAAACAACTTTTCCATGCTAATTTTTGGCGTAGATTTCATTAAGACATTTAAATTTGAATTCTATTTAATGAGATATGGGGGTGTTTTTTTGGAAAAAATCGGGTGTTTTTTTTGTTTACTTAGTACCTATATACCACGAAACAAAAAAACAAAATGGTTCCCTATTACGAAAAAACCCAGTTTCGCCAAATTTCAAGGGGGGTGACGGGGAGCGGCCTCATAGGTGAGAAAAGGGGGCCCTCCCCAGACGTGTGCACTGCCCCCCGGGGTTAAAACGGGGGGGGGGCAATTCCAAAATGGGGGGGGGGGGGCACGGGGGGGGGCAACTTTTTTGAAACGGGGGGGGCAAACAGAGGGGCCGAGCAGGGGAAAAGAAAAAGAAAAAAAGGAGAAAAAAAGAGAGAAAAAGAAGGGAAAAGGAAAAAAAGAGACAAAAAAAGCGGAAATAAGGTAAAAATAGGTCTAAAATGGCTTAAAATACATTGAAATAGGCTAAAAACTGCAAACCGCGATGATGGCGTCATCATAGGTCAAAAATGGCGTCATATTTTTAGGGTACTTTTTCATTTTTTGGCGGGGGGGGGGGCAATAAAACGGGGGGCAAATCCTCCAATAAAACGGGGGGGGGGCATTTTCAGACCGTGCACAGTACCTCCCCAATTTTTTACCCCTGACCCCCTCTAGATTTTGAAATCTGAGCCCCCTGCCCCCTTCCCCCTCGGGAAAATTTTAGGTACCTTTTTTATACTAAATTTTCTTCCAAAAACGTGAATTTTCATCACATATTCATGCTTTTACACTCTTTTTATACATGAATATGGCTTTTTATTCAATAAAATGTAGTATTATCCTATAAAAAGAACAATTATTAAAGTTATTATGGTTTAAAACTGTTTTGCTTTGGACACCGGACCCCACCTGACCCCCCTCTAGATTTCAAAATTTCGCACCCTGGGTCGACTCCCCCTAAAAAGCTAAGGGGGGTCCGGACCCCCCTGAGACCCCCCTTTTAGAATTCAAAATTCGATTTACCCCGGGTAACCACCCCCCCTAGCTTCCCCGACCGTGCTCACCTATGGTCGTATATAGTATTTGGTATATATCCAAAATCTGTGTTAAGATTTTCGCGACACAAACCATTCAAATACCAGGTAACCATAAAAATCACTCAAATATATATGCAGACCTGTGCACTGCTTATAGATGAACAAGGCGTGGGGGTAGGGTGGGGTCCACCCCCTTGCCTCGAAATTTTGCACCACCCACCTAGAAAAAATCTAGGGTCCCCACCTCTTCCCCCAAATTTTCAAATTTTTTACCCGTGAACCCCCTCAACATTTTGAAATCTGACTCCTTCCTCCATCTCGGAAAAAATTTAAGTATATATATATACTTTTTTATACTAAATTTTCTTCCAAAAACGTGAATTTTTAACACAAATTTATGTTTTTACACCCTTTTTATACCACAATATCGCCTTTTTTTTCAATAAAAGGTAGTAGTATCTTATTATATCTTATTAAAGGCAAAAAACTAAAAATTTTGCGATAATGGAGTCATAATTGGTCAAAAATAACGACAGATAATTAGGTACTTTTTCATTTTTTGGCGGGGGGGGGGGGGGGGCGGGGTGCTAAAACGCAGGGGGGATACAACAGCCACTAATATTCCGGGCACCATTTCCAAACCGTGCACAGGTCTGCATATGTACCTATGCTATATACAGAACAGACAGACCTGTGCACGGATTGAAATTGCCTCCCCCTGGAAATATTAGTGGAAAAACCAATTTAGATTTAGTTTTGAAGTAAATTTCACTTTTTTGTCCCTTTATTTTTCCTTTTTTTCTTTCTCCGCTGCTTACCCCCTTGTTTTATGATCCCCCCGTTTAAAAAAAAATTGCCCCCGCACCATGCACCCTCTAATAAAACCCAAGGGGCAGTGCAAAGGTCTGTATAAATACTATTAGAATTAACATCTACTGAATGAACAAAATGAGTGAATAAATAAAAATTTTGCTTGACGGCACTTCCACAAAAGAATCATATAAAACAAATTTCGCACATAATAATAGTGTAATCGCTCGCAATACATCACGCTTGCAAAAAAAAAGTTTAAAAGCTTATGTTCAATGTCAAATTATGTGAAAAACGATACCATCGGTGGGTAGGCAAGGCAACAAACTGCCAGGTACTAGCTTTGCAACAGGAGTGAACAAACTAAAATTTTTTTAGTATTATGTTTAAAAATACGATCGTAAAAACTAATGTATATACGTAAAATAACCAACTGTATTTATATGCGTATTTATTTGCTCTTTTTGTCTATCTTCAAAATGACCCCGAACGAACTCCGAAACACCAGCAATAAGTTATAATCGGTTAAAACGGCTAGCAAAAAAGTTAAACCATGTGGTTATACCGACTTCTTCACGCTCTGGCAATGCCCGTGCAGTCTCCCTCTTCACCAATTATTAATGAGTGGCTGTGCTTTAAAAGCATATATATATAAGCCTGATTCATGAAGATTATTATAACCATAGATGAACACGGTAAAAAAAGCTGGGGGGGATGTTTACCCCGGGTAAATGACATTTCAAAATCCAGAGGGGCCAGAGGGGGGGGGGTCCTAGGAGGGTCGACGAAGCCCTTTCAGCTTTTGGAGGGTCGACCCGGGGTGGAAGTTTTTGAAACCTAGAGGAAGGTCACGGGTCAGCTGGGGTTCAATCTCTGAAGTAAAATACTTATAATTTATTAAAGGTTTAATAATAATTTTTTCTTATAAGATAATATACACATATATACCACATTTTATAGAATAAAAAGCGATATTCTGGTATAAAAAGGGTTTAAAAACAAAAATTTGTGTTAAAAATTCACGTTGTTGGAAGAAAATTTAGTATAAAAAAGTACTTGGTCAGATTTTAAAATCTAGAGTAGGTCAAGGGTAAAAAATTCGAAAATTTGGGGGAGAAGGGGTGGGCGTGGGGCCTGTATTTTTTCCAGAGGGGGGGGGGGGCAAAATTGTGAGGCTAAGATGGGGGCGTGGACCCCACCCTACCCCCCTTGTTCTATGGTTATAACATAACTCACCCTCAAATTCTAGAAAAGGGGATTGACCTCAACCTCCCCACTCATAATTGGCGTGAGGGAGAAAACGTTAGCCTCTTTCTTCCCCAATATTGGAAAAATAAAGACAACATGTTTTTAAATTGACTTTTTACTATCACCACACTTAGATTTTTAGATCAAAGTGAGTGTTTTAAAGCAATAAAAACCTCAAAAATGCTATAAAAACAAGTTTTTAAACCAAAAATTAGCGCTTTTATACCCCTATTTTTCTTTGAAACCGAAAAACACTATGCAGAATTGTGCACTGCCCCCGGGTTTTATTTGGGGGGCAATTTCAAAATGGGGTGCACGGGGGGCAACTTGTTTGAAACGGAAGGGCAATAAAACGGGGGAGGGGCAAGCAGGGAAGAAAGGGAAAAAAGAGAAAAAAAAGAGAAAAAAAGAGAAAAAGAAGGAAAAAAGGGGGAAAAAGACGAAATTCAAGTAAAAATAGATCATAACAGGCGTCATAATAGGTCAAAAACGGCGTCGTAATTTTTGGGTAATTTTTCGTTGTTGGGTGGGGAGGGGACGGGCGGGCAATAAAACGGGGGAAGGGGGCACAGCCACTACTATTTCGGGGGGGGGGGCGGCCGTTTACACACCGTTCACAGGTCTCCGGTTGTATATATATATATATATACAGACCAGTGCACTGCTCCCCCGGGGGTAAAACGGGGGGGGGCAATTGCAAAGCGGGGGGCACAGGGCGCAACTTTTTTGAAACGGGGAGGGACAATAAAATGGGAGGGGGTAAGCAGGGAAGAAAGAAAAAAAAAGATAAAAGAAAGAAGAAAAAAAGAAGGGAAAAGGGAAAAAAGGGACAAACAAAAGCAAACTCAGGTAACAAATAGGTCTAAATGGCTTAAAATACATTGAAATAGGCAAAACAATGCAAAAAATTCGCGAGGATGGCGTCATCATAGGTCAAAAATGACGTCATAATTTGTGGGTACTTTTTTATTTTTGGGCGGAGGGGGGGCAGGAAAACGGGGGGGGGGGCAAATCCTCTAATAAAGCGGGGGGGGGGATTTTACCACGCCGTGCACAGGTCTGTTATATATATATATATATATATACAGGGCCGTAGCCAGGGGGGATTGGGGGATTAATCCCCCTCCTCAAATTCTGGGAAGGCAAAAAATTTTGTAACGTGGTTTTTTTAAAAAATTAGAAAAAAAATTTTTCCAAATCACTCTGTAATGTATTAAAGCTATCTAAAATGCATTATTTAAAGTGATTTAGGTTCCTGAAAGTTCTTAATTTAAAAAAAAAGAATTATTTATAATTCAAAACATTAATGCAGTGAGTTTAAAAATATTGTATTTTTGTTTTGTGTGAAAATATTTGCATAAAAGCGGCAGTATCAAAGAGGAGGAGATCACGATTCAACGATTTTTTGGTATAAAAACGCTTTTCTTAGGATTTTTAATAATTGGTAATAAAATATCTAAAACTATTTTATTTTGTTGTATTTATTAAAAAAACAACAGAAAATAAATAAAGATTCAGTACTTAAATTTAGGTTTCCTGGTGCCTTTTTAAAGCTTAAAATTAAAAAATTTTCCACCCCGGGGGGCATTCTGCTCCCCGGACCCCCCTGACAAGGGGCTGCGCCCCCTGACAAGGGGCTGCGCCTTTTGAGGAACTCTGGGGCTGGGGAACTCCCGCCCCCCCAGACCCCCTTTGTGGGCCCTTATAAAGCACCTTCCAAAAAATTCCCCCCTAAATTGAAATCCTGACTACGGCCCTGATAATAC